>JANTPZ010068931.1:20809-33901 GCA_025593235.1 Vachellia pachyceras | reverse complement strand
CGTTAGCCCTGAGGGACCCTTCGTTGCGTCAATTTTTTGCATGGTGTGGGCCCCACGTGATTTAGGGCCTGTTCGTTCGGAGTTTGGCAAGGTTTTGGAGCCAACTCCTGCAGCAAAGCCGTTGCTGAGGTCCTGCGTCTTTCCAATCCCAGCTTGAATTCTGGCCCCCGAAGAGTTCGCTGCTGATTTCCATCTCTCCTTGCCGTTCCGCTTTCTCCTCGTAACCGTTAACCAGTCCCCATGCAAATTGAGGAAAATCTTTCGTTTGATTATGATTAATTATATCTTTCTATAAGCTCATATCTTCTATTTAAATACGCACATAGGTACGTAATTGCATTTAAATAATATTATATGCATGAATAACGATAATGAATCCCACAAACTTTTGATCAGTACATAATCTTTCAACGTGCAAAAAAAAAAATGTGCAAAGACACAAGTCTGTTCCATTTTTATACTTTGTATTAATTAGACATCACCATCTGTGTCAGGCGAGCATCGTGCAGAAAATTAAATTAATACTAAAAGAGTAACAGGATTCTGATTTTCTGTGGAAAAGATTCTTGAGCCCGGAAAATAACAAAACAAAGGGAAGGATAACGTGTTTGTTTGGAAAAGCTTATTTACTCCCAAAAATATGTTTAACAGTGTTTTTTTGTTAAATAAAATAATTTCTTCCATACATTTATCTCGACTTACGTAAAAGTATTTCTTTACCACGTTCTCAAACGGTCACAATATATATATATATATATGTATACATGGTGACACATGAGAAAGAGAATATATCATGAAGCAAACCGATGAGATATGGCATATTGGAGGATTGCATATGGAAGAATGTAGGGATTAAGGATTGGGATAAGAAATTACTCTAGCTCCCTATTTGTTTGTCGTGTACCTTACCCACCTCTCATTAACATATATGCTACATGTAAATTGATTAATCAACATCACTCAATAAAATTCATTAAAAAAAAGTAAAACTACTTATAAGTAATTAACAATGTGGCTCACTTTAGTCTAAAATATAAGTCATTTTATAGAAATATTTGTTTTTTTTGCCAACTTATAGAAATATTTGTTACTCCATGATATAAGTTATATAATGCTTATCGGCTGAATTTTTTCTCTTTAATTAATATTAAATGTAACTCGTTGTATTTTTCATTCTTTCAAAATCTCATTATAGGGGATGTAATTGAATTTTTTTTGATTTAATATGGATTTAATAAATTAAAAGGGTCTTTTTCCCGTTATAATAAGGTAGTTAAAAGTGATTTATATTATTCTATATTAGAAGCAAGATTATACTACCTTTAATTTTTAACATAAGAATAAGTTGCATTTTTTAAAATATTAAGAAAATTAATTAAATTATTTAAAAATAACTATATATATTATTATATTATATTAATTTATAAATTAATGTAAAAAATAATAAATATAACATATTTAGTTTTTTTAGTTTCTTTTTTAAAGATCAAATCACTCTTGCATCTCAGGTCCAAAAAAAAAATCACTCTTGCATCAAGAGGCTGTGAGGAAAAAAAGGTCTAATGGAGTAAGTATCGATCAATGTGCACTGCATGCCTTGTGGATGGAAGAGATTCAGGCTCTGGTGGGCCCACTCCTTGTCATGTTACTCGTAGATTGATGTGCATGTGATCATGTAAAAGATTTTACATTACATGTGTATCTTTATTCCTTTTCGATGCATTTTGATTAGCTAGGCCACTTTGCTTTTCTTGGTTCGTACCTACCTACAGACCAAAGAATGCCAAATAGCCAGCAAGAAGCTACAGCTCAGTACCCTTTTTGCAAGAAAAAACCTGTTGACATGGTGATCGGCTTTCTTTGAAGGCCAAACACGCATTATGTGCATACAGCTAGCTGAGTGGGCTTTAACTTGTGAATGCTTTTGTTCTGTTGCTTATGGCAAGTACTCTATAATAGCGAGTGATTCCGATTAGTACTACTTCTGTGGACAAATTCTGATGTTGATTGGCTTTCTTGTAAGGCTCTTATAATATCTCTTTATTGAGTTATTTTTTGTTGTCGCGACCACCCTTTGGTTGGTTGTTTCTACCTTGGCAATTCTAGGGACATTCTTTCAGATTTCATATCTCTGTAGCCTCAGTCCTGTCCCCTTCTCTTCTCTGTATCTCTCTGTTTGTCTTCCAATCTTTGGTTTCTCAAATATTCCCACAACCAAATATTCCTGTTTCTACTTGGTATGCTTATTCTCCCTTCCCATCTCTTTTCACTCTGCTTCACCATTTCAATTCCCATATAGTTTTTGCTTTAAATACCTGTACGCCTTGTTTATTACCTGTTTGATTCAACTCCTGACTCCTGAGAGACTGTTATTTCCCCACATGTTCTTCTAGACAAGTGAAGAAGAACCGCATTCCTGTACAGAAGAATAGTAAAGTTTGGTCGTCAAACACTTCAACCAAAAAAAGAGAGAAATTTATGCCATTTGTCTACTGCTGGCGTGATTTTCTAAAATATGCTGTCTTATGACGCAGGTGCTTGAGGAAGAACAAAGAACACATTAGAGTGCTCAAAAGGGTGTGATAGTCAAGTAATGTTGAGTATGGAATTTGAGTTCTGAACCTGAAAGATTATTCATTTTTGCTTTCAAGTTTCATGCTTTGCTTGGGAATATCAAAAGTAAGAATGAAGAAGGGAAAACATATAAATAAATTTAAGCGTGGTGGCTTGGTTGGTGTGTCAGTAGTACTCAGTATTTGAGCAAGTGGTCGTGTCTTTGGTTTTGAGAAATTTCACATTATGTTCGAGATAGTCTCTGTGACCAATGTCTCCTTTCTTGAACCTCTTCGCCGTGGTCCTTTGGCTGTGTTACTCGATTCAATGAACAATCTCTTCTCATTCAATTGAAAAACAATTAGTGATACACACACGGGAAAAACACTTCTTGCTTCTCTTTCTGGGTCTCGTTTTCTGGGATAAAAGATTTGGTCTCACTAGAGAAAATACAGTTCTTCTATATGATTCATCTTGAATTTGAGTGAAGGATTAGCATTCAAGAATTGGATCACTAGAGGAAAAAGGAAGAGACATATATCTTTGTTTATTTGGCCTGCAGGATGAAGTTCATGAAACTTGGATCTAAGTCTGATTGTTTTCAGTCTGATGGCGATAATGTCAGGTATTTATCAGATTAATATTTTGAGTTTATTGAGCTTGTGCTTGTTAATTTCCTCCCAGAATGCCCCATTTATCTCTTGAGCCTAGTTTGCCTTAAAGATCATCTTCTTTTAATGTAGATGACAGCAGGAAGCATTAAAAAGTTTATCATCTTTTATATGTAGTTCTTGTAATATGACTATTGATACTTTCAATATATAGGAATTAATTTTGTTACAAGTCGTATAGGCCTCGTGAGAGACATAAAACCTCGTTTGTGTGAAAATCTCTTGACATCAACTTCATCATCATCTCTGATAGATTCAAAATCAGCGCTGAGTGATTCTTCTCAATCCCTAACCCAGTTTTCACAGAGTGGCACATTTGGTTTTATGCCATTTACAAATTCTTATGGTCGCTTTTTGTTTGGCTAATTCTACCAGCAGCGGTGATAAGTGGATGCTGGAAAATCATAAGCTATAACAAAAGCTATATATGTCTTGTCATGCACTTCTGTAAATTAATTTTCTTTTCTAGACCCTTTTCTCTTCAGAGTTCCCCATTTCTTCTTCTTTTCTGATTTGTTTGCTTTATTTAAGACTAACATGAGCTAGCCTATATTTGTCCAGATATGTGGTGACTGATTTCGCAACTGACATAGTCATCAATGTTGGAGACGTGAAATTTTACCTCCATCAGGTAAGAATCTAGTGATCATATCATCTTTAATCAAATTAGTCTAAATAAGGAATAAGGGGTCAAATGATTCTTGTTAGGTAATCCAATAGGGAATAACTGTGTATGGCTGTATGCCATAGTGATTCAGTTTATACTAGAAAAAGGGGGATGGAAGAAGACTGGCCATCACTTAGCTAAGATTTTATATGCCTTGTAAACTAATCTGGTGGTAAATCGCTTACGCTATTGGTTTAGTAAGGACACTCGTACTTTCTTGATAGGTTTGTTCAATCTGATTCATATTATTTATTCTCTAGGATGCTGATCTTGAGCTTTATTTCTTATTAATGCCTACAGTTTCCACTTTTGTCCAAGTGCCCCCGCTTGCAGAAGTTGGTTGCGAACACAAATGAGGACGCTAATGAAGATATTCAGATTAATGACATTCCTGGAGGACCAGCTGCTTTTGAAGCATGTGCCAAGTTCTGTTATGGTATGACAGTTACTCTCAATGCTTACAACATTGTTGCAACTCGATGTGCGGCAGAATATCTTGAGATGTATGAAACTGCTGAGAAAGGCAACCTTATCTACAAGATTGAAGTCTTCCTTAACTATAGCATTTTCAAGAGTTGGAAAGACTCAATCATAGTTCTTCAAACCTCTCGATACCTTCTTCCTTGGTCCGAGGAACTTAAAATCGTTAGCCATTGCCTCAACTCTATAGCTTCCAAGGCTTCAATGGACACTTGCAAGGTGGATTGGCCATATACCTATAACAAGAAAAAGCTTTCCTCTGAGAATGGGAATGATTCTCAGTGGAATGGTGTGAAGAAGCACCTGACAGTTCCATTGGACTGGTGGATTGAAGACCTTTGTGACCTTCATCTCGATCTTTATAAGCGTGTCATGACAACAATCATAACCAAAGGCAACGTTTCTGGTTCTGTGATTGGTGAAGCTTTAAGTGCTTATGCTTCGAAAAGGTTACCAGGTTTTGACAAGGGTATGATACAGAAAAGTGATAACATAAAGTATAGATTGTTGTTGGATACTATTGTCAGACTACTGCCTGTTGAGATGGACAATGTCTCTTGCAGTTTCTTGCTCAAGTTATTAAAGGCAGCAATTGTTTTGGAATATGAAGAGTTGGAGATATCTGAACTGATGAGAAGAATAGGGCAGAATCTTGAGGAGGCTACAGTGTCTGATCTTTTGATTCCAGCACCAGTTGGTGAGACAGTGATGTTTGATGTTGATATTGTACAAAGACTAGTTGAAGAGTTCATCGCATTTGAGCAGAATTCTCCGAAGACTAATGACGCTCTTGTGGAAGATGAATTGCAAGAAAGCAAAAGGCCAAGGAAGGTATCAGATACTTCAAAGCTTAAGGTAGCAAAACTGATGGATAAATACCTTGCTGAGATTGCGCGTGATCCGAATTTTCCTCTCTCAAAATTCATCAGTATTGCTGAATTAGTATCAACCTTTCCTAGACCATCTCATGATGGCCTTTATAGAGCAATTGGCGGGTATCTAAAGGTGATTTTTTCCTTTCTCTTGTTAACACTTGTATCAGGGAAAAATCACATGCTGCTATGAATCACCGGCTTTCTCTATTTCATTTTTAGCGTTTCAACATATAGATGTCCATTTAGCAAGTTGATTATTCAAGCAATATATTATGTTTGCCTTTCTATCAAAATATCATAAGCCAATTTCATAGAACTCCTATGAACATTGTTAAGTTTTTCAGCGAGCTAGGTATATATTACGTTTGACTTCCTATTAAAACAGTTTAAGCCAATTTCATAGGACTCATCTGAACATTGTATACCTTCGATTCTTTCACAAAAATAGTTGGTGTGCGACGTTTCATAATATTCTAATATCCGTCCTACTACTATTTTTCTTCTTTGCCTGGGCTTGTATTTCTTGAGCCTCATATATCCATTTAGCAAGATGATTGTTCAAGTTTCTCAAGGTGATTGTGTTACGCAATGCAGGAACATCCCAAAATCAGTAAGAGTGATAGGAAAAGAATATGTAGGTTAATGGATTGCAAGAAGTTAACAGCAGAAGCATGCGTGCATGCTGTGCAGAATGAGAGCCTTCCCTTGCGAGCGGTGGTGCAAGTTCTCTTTGAGCAGATTAGAGCCACTAAATCATCTGTAGGGACCACAACACTTAATACTTCTGAGTGTACGAGGAACTTGCTTCCTGACGTGTCCCATGGCAGCTCAAGATCTACCACAACCAATACAGAAGAAGAATGGGATGCTCTTAAAGGTCAACTTGCCACACTAAAATTATCAGGCGGTGGTAGTCATCCAAGTAGCAGCAACGATGGTGGTGGAAAAGGCAATGCTACTAAAAGGAAAGGAATACAAAAGTCAAAGAAGACAATCTCTAAGATTTGGTCAAGCAAAGAAAGAAACGGTGAGATTGTTAGCTCTGATGCTTCAGAGAGCCCTTCTTCTACAGTCATGGAGGAAACAAAATCCACCCCATCTAGAAGTGGAAGAAAATCAGTATCTTAGAACATGTTTTGAACCATTAGGAAGTATGAGCTTTTGCTGACATCTTCCATGAAAGTCTGAGCAAATATTTGGCACCAATAAAGTTATATTTCTGGGTTGATAGTTGCTGTATCATTTGCTCAGAAGCCATTGCTGATCTCGTTAGATTAGAGATGGGCTCTAAAATTTTGTTGTACTGAAATGGAAAAGGATTTCAAAAGTATGCATATGAATGTAGAAGAACCCTACAATCCCCAGATTTGACAAATTTGAATCATCGAATTAGCTGGTAATACTAGCATGGTAGAATCTAACAACACAGTCATGTGCACTACATTAAATATCTATAGCAAAATCTCCACAATGCAAAGGACCAAGACTCAAAATGGATAAAATATAGGATAAAATTTAGATCAAGTTCATATCTAAATTTACAGGTGTGCACACATATTTCAGCACCTAAGAATAGAAAGATAACAAGTGTCCACACACAAATTTGCAATTCCTAATTTACATCATAAGAACTAATAAAAAAAGTACAAGTGTTTATGGTTGAAATTACGAGTGTGCATGGGCATTTTGACAACTAACACAATTAACCATAGCAAAATAACAAGTGTGATGAGAAAAATGAACCTAATGGATATAAGTAATTGTTTTGTCCTATAAGATATCTCATGGATCTTGTTATTTTTTTTATGGGTTAACAAGGGTGTCATTAAGTAACTTTAGCATTGAGACTAATTCATTTCAAGGCTTACTTTTTTTTTTTTGATACAAGAAAGAGAATACTAAGACTCAAAAGAAAGAAAAATTACACCACAGGGGAGAAACATCCCAAACAATCATTCGCACATAAATCCTGCAAATGGTGCGGACACGAGTCATAAGTTCTTGAAACGGAGATGGCTTCCTTAGCTAGAGCATCAGCTAATCTATTGACCTCCCTCGGGACAAATTGGATGATAACATTCCACTCCTTAGCCATGAGCTCTTTGATATCTGCAAATAACAAACCATAGTTATTAGAAACAGACTCAGAATTAATCATATCCACAAGTACCTTGGCATCAGATTCGATGATGATATGCCTGAATCCACAATCGAAAGCTTTGAGGAGGCCTATGTAGATGGCCCATTCCTCAGCCATAAGGGAGTCAGTTTGCCCTAATATTTTCGTAAATTCCAAAATTCAAGATCCCGAATAATCCCTAATAACACCACCGCAACCAGCCCTACTCGAAGACCTAGCCACTGCCCCATCCACGTTAACTTTAACCCACCCTCTGTCAGGAGGTCTCCACTTAAGCGGAAGAGGGAAGTTCATAACGGGCTGCATCTGCAGAACATCGTCCACTTGAGCAAAAGATTTCAAAGAAGCATTGATGATGCTGAAGGGATCAACCGGTTTGATGAAGTTGTCATCAAAAATGTCCTTATTCCTCCACATCCATAATAGCCAGCATGCAACGCCCCAGAAAAGGTTCCAATTGCCGATAGATCCTACCCCCATATCCCTCTTCAGATTCATAGCAATCCAATCCCGCGAAGAAGCAGAGAAGAAGTTGACAAGAAGAGAAGGTTGAACCGCAATGGACCAAACTTTCCTTGCGTACCGACAATCCCGAAGCACATGTAAAACATTCTCCTCTTCTAAGTGGCAGAAGGAGCATAGAGGAGACACAGAAGACCAATAACTTCTCCAAGCATTAGTAGGTAATCTGTTGTGGAAAACTTTCCAAAGAAAGATCCTAATTCTTTCCGCACCTCTCCATTTCCAAATGTGCTTATAAACAGGGCTATACATATTTGAAGGCTCTTTCCCAATAGCAAAATAAGCACTTTTAACTGTAAAAACTCCAGAAGGAGAAAAACCCCACTTCATTACATCGTTCCCAGCATCAGGTCTAGGAGGACTCGAATTGATTAAATTAAGGAAAACTTCACCATTCACCAGGTTTTCCAAACGATGATAATCCCGAGTACCATTAAGGACCCAATCAGCCACTCTGGAATTCTCTTCTTCCTGCGATAGGTTCCTAGAGCACAAAACCTTGATAGCCTTTCCGGGGAATAACCAAATGTCAGAGAAAAACCTCACCATGTTCCCGCTATTCACCTGCCATCTAGTACCATTATCAATCAGATTCCGCTGCGCACAAATGAAACGCCATAAACTAGAATCTCCCGGATTGACATTCAACAGACTCTGCTCGCTTCTAAACATGTACTTGCTCTGTAAGACTTGAGCCCACAAGCTTTGATTCCCTTGAATAAGATTCCACGCTAATTTCGCCCCAAAGGCACGGTTCATCGAGGATAAATTCCTAAACCCAAGACCTCCATGAGTTTTAGGAAGAGTGACAATATCCCATCGAACAGGGTGAAAGCCTCTCCTGTCTTCAGAACCCTAAATGAAATTACGCTGGATTCTTTCAACCTCATTACAGATAGACAAAGGCACCTTAGCCACCTGCATAGGATAGAGAGAGCACGAACTCAAGACTGACTTAGCAAGAGTGATTCTACCCGCAACGGAAAGACAATTAGCTTTCCAAGCAGATAGCTTAACTTTAACTCTATCAACAATGTATTGAAACTTCTCAGTATGCCTTCTATTTCTCGAAAGAGGGAAACCCAGATATCTCCCTATCTCAGTAGAGACTTTCATACCAGAAATATCCTGAATTTTCCTTCTTAATCTGCAAGGAACTCTTCTAGAGAAAAATATGGATGATTTGTCCTTACTCACCTTGGCCCCAGAAGCCTTACAGAAATTTTCTAAACAAGACATCATAACATAGATATGCTTTTCCGTAGCTTCCCCAAAAAGAAGAAGATCGTCAGCAAACATTAAATGAGAAATGGATAGCCCATCCTTAGAGATATGAATAGGCTTCCACTGATTGGCATTCACCGCATCGCTAATAATGTGTGAAAGCTTATCCATGTAAAGCACAAAAAGGAAGGGAGACATAGGGTCCCCCTGGCGGAGCCCCCTTTTGGGCAAGAAAAATTCGGTTTTGGATACATTCCATAGAACATTATAGGAAGTAGAGGAAATGCATTTCATAATAAGATTCGTAGTCTTTTCCTCCATCTCTATCTCTTGAAGAATCAAGCTCATAAAATTCCAATTAACCCTGTCATAAGCCTTTTCAAGATCAATTTTAAGAGCCATAAACCCTTTTCTACCCCTAGCTCTGTGCATGGAATGTAAGATTTCCTGCCCAATTATGATGTTGTCTTGGATATGCCTTCCGGGAATAAATCCAGCCTGGAAAGGAGAAATGAGGTCATTCATAAATTCCTTCATCCTCCTAACGATGATTTTAGTTATACACTTATAATGGACGGAACATATCGATATAGGTCGAAAATGCTCCACCCTCTCAGGCCTATCTCTTTTAGGAATCAGCGTTATAAGAGTCTTATTCGCCTCCGTTAAATCAGTTTGGTCCTCAAAAGCAGAATTTCAAGGCTTATAGTGTAAAGGTTTTCTTCTCTCCCATTAAGTACACACTTTTGGTCTACTCCTTACAAGGGCTAAGCTGTTTACCACATGAAGTTATTGGTACATGGGCCTCTGATGATCATGCATGTCACCTCCTATTTGAGACCTAACAGGTGATTTATCATCCAAGTTGGGCTTTATTGGTCCATATTTTTGCTCTGTTCTATAAGTGCAGCTAAGAGCCCATTTTTAGAGACCTTGAACCTTTAGTTGTTTAAACTTTCACGTGGCTCAAGCGAGGCCTCTACCGACCTAGAGATTGTGGTTCATTCGCATAATGCGAGAATAGTAGAGTATGAAATATTCAATTGACCTTGACTTAATTATTGAGTAGGACCCATAAACAAGTTAGTCAATGTAGGGTCATTTCTAATTGCTTTTCATTCTATAGTGTTTGTACAAGAGACAAACATGATTTTTAGATAAAGACCATTCAAATGTGGTGGACCTTATGAAAAGGATAATGTTGATTAGGGATTTTGTCACCTAAACTTCCCGACAACGATGGACATATGTCTAATCCCACTTTATAGATGGAGAGAGAGAGAGAGAGAGATTTTTTTCCCTCTAAGAGATATTGCTTAAAGATAATCTCACTTGTTAATTAGCTTCTGATTTGAAGATTAAGGCAATCAAAATCCAAGACGCAATATGAAGATGCCATTTGTCGTCATCCTCCACATGATCAAACCAACAAAAATAGGCTTGCTTCTGGAACTCACATTCATTCTAATTAATTAGGCGAACTATTAAATTTGATCCATAAAAATATGATAAATATTGCATAGCTTGTTGTTATGCATAATAAAAAACAATTCTTCATTGGGCTCATATTCAAGGAATGGCAAAAAGAAGAAGGATTATTCTAACGATGATGGGATACTTTTAAAATAGATTAGATTGAATAATCCTCAAGTGAAGGATTTAAATCTTGTAGCTCAAAAATATCAAGAAGAAATCATGTAAAGAGGGGGATTCTTATTTGTACAAATGGTACTTCGAACTTGGAACGAACATGAAGAAATTAACGATATTTCTTTATCTTTTGAGTTGTTCTACCGGATCGATCGCTCAAGACCATGCACGTCTATCCTTGTATCTCTACGAAATCAAATAATAAATGCGCGTACTAAAAAAATATGTGAATAATATTTCGAGAAGAATTTCAAGGAGCATTAGATAGTTGAACATTAGAGGATGCTCTCTCTTTTTTTTAGGGCTTGTTAGGTATAAGAGACTTGGAAGGGATTGAGCTAAACTATATGTTTAATTATTTAAATTTTCATCAGATTTTAATTCTATCTCTTAAATTAAAAAGTACACTTTTAATATTTTTTTTGATATAGTTGGTTTAACAAATTTAAATTATTTTTAAATTTAATCATATTTTAACAACATTTAATTGTAAAAGTGATTTTCTATTAAAACAGTTGGTAGTGTATAATAACAATATATATTGTATGGTGATGGATGTCTATCAATCAGTGGCCCTCACTCCTATTGCTCTGAGTATAATCTCTACTTTGGAATGAAAAGTCTGGAAAGTGAGGATCCGCAGCTTAGAGATGTCAATCACTGCTAATCACAACTAGGCTTTGCCTAACAACACCCACTCGCCACCAATAATTGGCTGCGTTTGGAAACATGTTGGGGAGCCCGTTTTGGCTCCCTAAACCCATTCTCACACAAGTCGAGACAAAATTTCTCTCACATAAAGTACCTCGGAATCTGTGTCCGTTTTCCCAACGGATTTCCAAACGAAGCCATTGATTCCTCACAATCTCAGTTTCCATAGTTCTATTTATTTTTCACTTTCATCAATCCAAATCATATCTTATTTTTATATATTATTCATCATCTAACAACTTCACCCCATTCAATCCATCAGCCTTTGAATCTAATCTACCACTTGATCATCATCGTCGTCGTCGTCATTTCATTTTTAATGTATTGGAACACCTAAGATTATGAGTTATTGAATCTTCCAGTAATTTGACTGCCCAACAAACATGTGTATCCGTTTAAAAAATTGTTGGAAGAATAATTGTTGGTTAGATGTATTTTGAAAAATAACTTTTATTCATAAAGCATTTAAAAAAATGTATTTATGTTTAGATAAACGTTAGATTCATAATGCATTTAATCATAATGCATTCTGCCAAAAACGAACTTTTTGTTCAGAATGTATTTTGAAAGGAGTTGACAAATATTAAAGTCTGCATGCTAACGGACTTTTAGACCCAAAACGTACTTTGAAACTAAAAAAATGAGTGGCCTAGCAATCTCCTTATTTATCTTAGTGACCCGTGAGCGTATTTGATGATTGAAATGTTGTAGCAAATAATATACACACGCAAAACCAAATCGCACCAAACTCAGCCAAAAAAAAAAAACCTCTATCGCACAACAAGCTAAACCCAAATAACTTTCAGGAATGGAAGGTCCCACCATGGCTAGTTTTTTTTTTTTGGCCAACCACCATGGCTAGTTTTAGTTTTGCATTACCAACATTAACATTATAATAATACATGCTCGCGTTAGGCTGTTTCCTACTTTTTCTTCGCGTCTTCATTCCAAAACGTGACTTCCCATATTTTAAGTCCAGTCCTTCAGGAAGGTCAACGCAAGGAAACTTATAACACACACACATCCCAAGTGATTTTCTTATTAAACACAGAGAGAGAGAGAGAGAGTCCAGAATGGAAAGTGCGTGTGTCCCACCATGGATCTCTGCTTGTAGGGTTCTGAGAATATGATAAGGGAATTAGCAAAGGCATGAACTTTTAACAAGAGATGAACAACACTTCAAGTTAATAATGGCCACCAGGTCTTTTGATTCCCACTGCCTTCAATAAGCAAGATACGAGGAACCCTATCGAACAAAAGCAGAGTATAGAATAAGGTCGTAGGTGCCCCACCTGTACCCAATGTCACGGGGCCATTACCCTCTCCCCCAAAACACGTGTTATGAGGGTGTGCAGCGCACCCGTTTATATAGCACAGTATCCTCCCGAGCCTCTCCGATGTGGGACTTTGACATTACCTCGCCGCGGGAGCCCACCAGCAACCTCGCCGGCGTCCGGAGGGTCCACCGTGGACCGAAGGTTCGGGGCTGGCTCTGATACCACTTGTCACGGGGCCATTACCCTCTCCCCCAAAAGACGTCCTTGTGGAGAAAGGGTAATGGGCCCTTGTGACACCCAGCCCTCGTGGATCCGGTCCGGG
>JANTPZ010068931.1:2113-19798 GCA_025593235.1 Vachellia pachyceras | reverse complement strand
TATTTTAAGTCCAGTCCTTCAGGAAGGTCAACGCAAGGAAACTTATAACACACACACATCCCAAGTGATTTTCTTATTAAACACAGAGAGAGAGAGAGTCCAGAATGGAAAGTGCGTGTGTCCCACCATGGATCTCTGCTTGTAGGGTTCTGAGAATATGATAAGGGAATTAGCAAAGGCATGAACTTTTAACAAGAGATGAACAACACTTCAAGTTAATAATGGCCACCAGGTCTTTTGATTCCCACTGCCTTCAATAAGCAAGATACGAGGAACCCTATCGAACAAAAGCAGAGTATAGAATAAGGTCGTAGGTGCCCCACCTGTACCCAAGCGCATTCATATAATCAAAGATATCCACACTTGCATATTCTCATTCCCCCCCCCCCCCCTCTCTCTCTTTCAGACAGATTTGACAATTCCATATGATTATTAGATTTTGGAGCGACGAGCCAAGTTCTAAGAAGATTATAGGCAAATCCCTGTCGCACAACAGAGGCCTAAAGGTCGCCTTTGGCTTCAAGGGGATCTAAAAAAGTAACTCACGACCATTTACACCAAAGGGTAAAGAAAAGCTACTCCCAAAATTACAGAGACTAAAAAGGATAGATATTCTATTTTTCCTTTTACAAAAACAAAAAAAGAATCCGCCTCTTCCATCTCCCTAGTCCCTCTTCGTTCTCTGCTTTTCTTTTCCACCGTTAGAGTCCTTGTCCAGAGAAAATCTCCCGGAAAAGTGAGAGTGAACCAAAGGGAAAAAAAAACGAGAAGCAAAACCACATGCACTTAGTTACACTTTGCAGCTAGCGTTTCAGCCGTCGGCGTCTTTCGGAGGGATTGGAATGGGAGTTAGAATTCTCTGGGGTCAACAAAAATGGACAGTCCAGGTGGAGATTTTGTCCAGTCACCGACAGAGCCGTCACTATAGTCTTCCCCGAGCCTCTTGATGCACCATAGATCCTCAGCGCATGATATCATCTTCCAGTGCGGTATCCCTACCTTCAACGGCTCACAGCTCGAAACCTCCGTCACCACCGCCCGGCACCCACGCTTCTTCGCCAGGTTATGCGCGTGCCCGCAAAGCGCCTTCAACATCTTCGCAGCCTCAGGCCCTTCCCCTCCTAATCCGTACATGAAGTGGAACCCAAACGGCCTGAAAAAGTTCGGAATCGACGGCAGCTGCAGAAACGGCAACGCCCGGTCCACAATTCTCGTCGTTTTGGCCAGGGTACGCTTCACGCGTGACGCGCCTCGAACCTCGAGCGTGAACATGTCCTTGCAGTTCCAGACGCTGATAACCGCCCATGACTCGGGTGGGTCCGAGAGGAATAACTCCGACCCGGGCCACGTGTCTGAACTGAATGACCCGCGCGGGACGGCGAGGAATGTGCCAAGGGTGAGCTTGTTATCGAGGATGGAGCGAATGTCGCGCGGGAAGAACTCGGTGGTGGCGAACCGGCGGCAATAGAGCATCTCGGCGTCGGAGGGGTCCAGTTGGATTATAGTGATCTTCTGAGAAAGATTAATCCGATGAGCGAAAACAGGATTGACGAGGATCGACGGCGTACGGAACTTAGAGTATCCGCATTTGTCGGTGAAGAGCATAAGGGACGCCAAATTGTCCTTTTCTGTCGCCATGTATGAGTACTCAGCTCCATTGTCTCTGAACCAGTCTTCCATTGCATTCACCAGCTTTAACCCTATTCCCATTCTCCTGTACAGAGATAAATCCACACGTTAATTCCGTCACTACCACCACCATCAATTAAGTACCAGTGCACAGTTAATTCTCTCTATAAAATCTTGAACTATTGATTGGATGACTGATCAGTAGAGAGAATTGAATAATTGTACCTGTAAGAAGGAGAGACGCGAAGACCTAAGATATAAGCGAGTTTGGTGTAAACAGGGAGGGGTTCAGCGAAGTGAGATTTGTTTCCATTTCTGGAGAGCTTCTTTCCGCACGTGACGGTTTTGATGCAACCTCTTATCATTCCCGCAATCTCTTCGCCTACCTCGGCCACCTATTGATTCCAGAAAACAGGAACAAGAGGAATCAGTCACAGCATCGCACACCATCAACTCCGATCAATGAGAAAGAGTGGGTCTCGATCGAGATGATCAGAGAAAAAGGACGGAATAGGAACAGAGGAGGCATTATTATTATTATTGTTAGAGATAACGAAAAATGAACATCTATATATACCAGCATGCGAAAAGCAGGTGAGTGGCGGACCCTGCAAATTGGGTCACCGAGGAGGTCGGTGAAGAGGGAAAGCTTCCCACTGGGTCCAACTTCACATATCCTTTCTACCGCTTCCACTTTCCCTCTGTCTTTATCTGGGTCGAATTCTCTCACTACCACTATCCTACCGTACTCCTCTCCCATATTTGCTTATCTGACAAACTCACAAATCCTTCTATTCTCTGCCTACTCAGAGACTGAAAACGACGGAACGAAGTTAAGAGAATTGTTATGAGCGGGAAGGTGAAGAACGGGTAATCAGGTTTTATATTAGAGAAGAGCTGAAAAAGGGGAGGGGAGTTCTGTGACTGAGTGAGCAACAGAATTTGAGATTTTAAAAATACTGATTGATCATGACACTGATTAGCGTGTAGTATAAGCAAGAAACGTAAGCTCACGCATCGAAATACCAGAAACAGAGTATGATCATATATTTGATTTGTAGTATGATCATATATTTGATTTGTATCGGCGAAGCAGAGCGATATGAAAAACGAACCAAAGAGATGAAAATGGAATGGGTTCGATGATTTGACAGATAGAGAGAGAGAGAGGCGTTTTGAAGGTTTTTAATTTAGAATGGCCAGAAGCAGAAGAGTTACAGAGATCATCATCGCCTAAGCGAAAATCCTACCATGGGGGCTTTATATACTGAGCTTTGTACCTTTTATGGCCTTTTAATTTATTTTAATGTCTTCATCTATCCAACCCCCCCTCCTGGGGCGACGCGCGAATCCATCGTTCCCCTTTCCCCCTTCGTTATAATTGTTTTCTTTTTTTTAAAAAAATAAACAATTTCGGATTTTATTAGTGATTGGTGATTAGTTGGGTGTTTCTAACTTTGTCGTCCATAAAATGATAAGGGGGAATCCATAATTTAAACCCCCAGTTCACATGAGTTTTCCAATTTGGTACTTTAGTCTTCAATGAATCCAATAAATCGCCGTAATTATCAACTCTATAAGGTTTGGGTTGATGTGTCAAGCATTTAATCCAAATATAGACCGCAAAGCTTTATGAAGAAGAGAATGTGGATGATAATGGCACACAAACTAGGAAGTTAAAAAACAGAGTATAGAATTGATAAACACGCTCTCAAATTTATGGTGTTGTTCGGCAACCCGTTAAAAAGTCGTAAAAGTACATTTAATAGTATTTTTTCGTAAAACGAGATAATCTCTTTCATATATTTATCTCAACTTACGTAAAAATATTTCTCTACCGCGTTTTCAAACGATCCCAAAGGCCTTCACGAGAGAAGATGATGATTTCAAAATTGGAACTGAACAAATTAATATTGTTTATTGTATTTATTACTGAGTGGCAAAAGATGCAAATAATTCCCTCTGAGAAATCACTAACTAGCTTGAGTGAGTGATTTTAACATCGTCCTGATCTCAAATAAAACACTTGTCGTTTTAATCCTTTGTCACAAGACATTTGTTAGTTTCAACTTTCAACGAGTATTAGATATTTTTTTATATTTACATATCTATGTTAAATAAGTGTAATAGGATAAAGTTATAGTTGACTTTAAATACTAGTACTTCTCATGTATACCCATATTGGAAATCACTTTAATTTTGACCAGTTTACTATTGGCCAAGAACTTGAGCATGACAAGTTTATGTATTCAAGGTTGGTTTCACTACTCATCTAAAATTTAAATTTTATTTAAATACTCTTAATTTTTTTAAACATAAATTTTAAAAAATTATTTATTATCAAATCACATTCCTTTCAAATTTTTTAACGTGCAGTACATCATTAGATGTTTTTGCATCATATTGAGGTTAAAAGCAATATTTTCCAACACCATTAATATCAATACTTTATATACTTGAATCAATATTAAGACTACGCTTACCAGAGTTTCTTATATTTATTATGTTAAATTTTATAATTATATATGGTATTTTGTCCAATTTTCTTTACATTGATTTACAATTAAATAATAATTTAAAAATAAGATCCATATTTATATATAATTGAAGAACTTAATATAATGAATGCTTATGCTGATACAAGTGTTTTCTTCAATATTAATATTTTGAGTGTTTGAAAATCTATTGAAAGAGTAATTTTAGAGATTTTAAGATAAATATAAAAGAAACGTTTAATCTCAACTTACACATAACGTGATTTGAATATGTAAATTAAATAAATACCTCCGCAAAAAGCTTCACAATAAATGGCGGATTGATTTAGATTTTTATAAGGAAATCAATGATATAAAAAATAGGTTAATTAGGAGTAGATGGATAGATAGAGATACAGTTGTAGCCCTCAGAATTAAATATGAGCTGAGCTATATATATATGGGTACCTGTCAATTATAGGATTATGAACGAGAAGGGGGTAACTAAATGGGGAGGGGAGTTACCAAATCTGGAAGTCTCAGCAACTCTGGGATCAAAGTGGTAATTTGCGTAGGTTGAGAGGACTAAATTGATAATTTGGTTGATAAAATAGGGGAATAGTAGTAATAATGATTTTGGCCCAAAAAAAAAAAGAGTAACAATCATGATTATGATGATAAAGGTGATAATTTAATAGTGGTGGTGAAGAGGAATGAGGAGGGGGAGGGATGAAAGTGGAAAAGACAGTGGAAGATGAAGTGGGAATGGCGGCTCGAAGGCTGCGCGGTTATTTATGAAGGGGAGACGCATTTATGACGCGCCATGAAGAGCGTAATCATTACGTTCAACCCACCCACTTTCGCCCCTTTTGGTGTTTACCCCATAGATAATCTCCTTCCATCCTTTTTTTTCCTTTTCTGATAAATTTTAATCTTTTATTAGGGGAGAAAGATAAAAAAAAGAATTGAAATATAGAAAGGATAAATTAGAATTTTAAATTTATCAAATTTTAGATTAGAATCTAATGGTAGTGACTAGCCCTCACAACAACATAAACAATTTAAAGCTCAAATCCTACTTAAAACAGGTACCCTTATTTAAAAACACTATTTTATAATAAAAATGCCTGATAATTTTAGAAACAACATATTTGGACCGTTTGGTAAAGCAGTGGAGAAGTGCTTTTTACCATTTACGAGATAAATATGTAAAGAAAATTATCTTATTTTGTAAAAAATAATGTTGAATGTACTTTTACAGTATTTAAAAGCTTTCCCAAACACCCCATTATATATTTAACAAAAGCTAAATATGCATAATTATTTTTTTTATTTTTGTTAAGTCATAGTCCATAAGTGTCTCACAATCCTTTGGGGCAAAAGCAAAAAAAGTCCACAGCTCATCATAACCCTCAGCATATCCTCAGTTGGATTTGACGGCCACGGTCATTTCATTCACTTATTTTTCTACCATTGATTATTCGATAAAAAGAAAAAAAAAAACTTCTATCACCCCGGTTCTAAAAAAATAATAATATAAGCTCAGCACTGAGATGATTTATATGAAATCTAATTAACTCAGGAAAGTTACATTAATGATTGAATTTAAATTTTTTAAATTATTTTATAAAGTAATCTATACTTAATTATATTTATTTATAAATATATTAAAATTTACATAATATATAACATTTTATTTATATTTTTCTGAAAAAAGTTATCATTAACCTTTTTCAAAAATCTAATTATTGAATGCAAACATATGTTAATTTTAATTTTAAAAGCTATTAAGATTCAAGGGAAATCGGGAGATGAAATGAAGAATCCGCATGGCGTTTGATAGTGTGGCATGTAGTACCAGACAATTATTTGTATGTTAGTGGGCTCATTTAAGAACATAACAATAAACTATTTTTAAATAAATCAAGATAAATATAAAATTAAAATCATCTCGTTTTACTAAAAAATATTGTCAGATGTATTTTTTAGCTCTCTAAAATCCAACCAAATGGGGTTAGTATTACTTTGTCTTTAATAGAGAACCTAACTCAAGACTTAATTTAGAATAATTTTTTTAAATCATCCTTATTGACACCCTTTAATAATAGTTAAGAGAAATGAATAAAAGTAAGGAAGGTAGTTAAAGTATTTTAGAAAAAATTAAGTCGTGTTGATTAATTTAACTATCACTTTTATTATAATTAAATTAGATAAATGAGTCCTATATTTAAGATTCAACAAAATGTTAACTGGCAGCATTATTAGGGGGTAATAAGAAGCAGAGGATTTCGGGAAAAAAAACAAAAAAAGGAGTCAGCGAGAAAAAAGGGTCCTGCAATCATAGGGCATTGAAGGAGAGGCTACGTCATCAAAAAGCACAATTGGGATATAGATTAAGAATTAATAAATTAATCAATGGTTCAATCATTGTGGTTTTCTTAATTTAACAGAATCATTTTAAAATGACAATACTCTTATAATTAGGTCATACCCTTTTATTATTATTTGAATACAAGGAAAAATCATAACAAAAGAAAATGACGATTGAAAATTCTCCATTTAAAAATTCTATTAGAAAGAATAATCCAAATTAAGATACTAATATTTTTGTGTGTACAATTAAGTTTTTTTAACCAATAATTTTTTTTTAAAAAGGCTTTTCATCAATTTTTAAAAAATGGTTGACCTCCATGTGTTGGGTAAAACGTAGCGCAATTGTTAACTTTTATAGAAGTACTCAAGAAAGGAGTTCTACATAACGAAATGAGTTGATTTTTTATAATATAATGATTCAAGATTTAAATTTCTATTAAAATATTTACCTATATTTCATGTTTAATAGTTTTTTAAACAAATTTCCTCTTACAAAAGGATGTCTTTACTTAACGGAAAAAAATATTTACAAATAACCTTGTAATTTTGATGACAGACGTTTTAAAATGGACCCGTTTGAGAATGTAGTAGAGAATACTTTGATGCAAATCAAGGTAAATATGTGAAATAGATTATTTAATTTTATGAAAAAATACAGTTAAACATGTGTTTGAATTCTGTAAATGATGAGTCAAACGGACTCAATGAACTCCATTGCTGAACTTAATTATGAACATATGATGAAGGATAGTTTTGTAAGTGCAAATGAATGAGGCTGGGAGTACACGTGGGGAGTATATAAAAACGGTTGTTTCCCGTATATATCTAAAATATTACACGTATATAGACTGAACTGGACCCCAAATAATTATTGGGCATATTTGGCAACGAAAATGAAAAGCTACGTTTGGACAAGGGAATCCAACATCCCCTTCCTCCTCTCTCTGTTTTTTTTTAATAATATTATGTAAGAAACTTCCTTCATTTGTCTTCTTCATTCAACTTAAATCTATCAATTATTCTTTTTAATTATGCATTCCATCACTATTGTAAACTATACAATTTTTTTTTTGAAATGACACGTCTGGCAAATTAAAATTTCTTGTGTTTAAGAGATAAAATAAATCATTTTCACCAACATGCGTTTGAATTTATTGGTATCGGGTTGTTACCACTTAACTAATTGTTTCGTGTTTAAAAATTGTGGCCATGCAATTTCGATAATTACCTGAAGGTGGTGAGAGATGCCATTGCTACCATCGTGTGTCAACATTCCTACGAATCGAATTAATCAATTGTTCATGGACATGATAATTAATAATTTCCGACTTTGCATTTTATACTTTGTATACACATTTTTGTTGTTAAAGTCGTGACAGCGTATGTGATGACACCACCTACTTGTGATCGGATTATAGTGTGTTTGTTTGAAAAAATTTATTTACTTTCCATAAGTACATTTAATAGTGTTTTTTCACAAAATGGAATAATCTCATCCACATATTTACCTCGACTTACGTAAAAGTATTTCTCTACCTGTTTCCAAACGGACGGACGTAATATGTTTTATATTGAAGACGGGTGCATTGATATGTTTGCTTATAAAAATTCATAGCAACAGGTGCATTAGGAGTTTAAAACATCTGTTGGGAAAAACTTATAGTTTTTAAAAAAATTCCTCATCCGTCTTCAAATATAAGCCATTTTTAATTATCTTACAAAAAATAGAAAAATTTGTTAAAGTTAATTATATATTTTTGAAGTTTTCAGAAGCTACATAATCTTTCAAAATGGGACTTAAATTTTGGGAAGGATTGGACAGAAATTTAAGAATCTATAAAATAAATATCAACTTATATATACGTTTTAAAAGTATATACTACATCTAATCCGTAACGTAAGATAATGTTAACTAATTTAGGGAAATTAAAGAAAGATAAATAAATTATGTTGAAGTACTTGTATTTATCATTTTTCTTTGAAGTAATTTTCTTTAATCTAATTATACAAATAAGTATTTTAGAAATGGTGTGTGATATAAAATTAACAATTTATTTAGTTTATTTAATATCTCCAAATTGATCAAATATGTTTTAAATTAATGAACAGAATTAGTGTTATACATGGATTAATTTAAAAACCTTCAATCATCTTACAGGACAAAGGTTAGCATAATTATTTGCCTAGACACACATCACAAGATGAGTCTTTTTAATTAAAGAGACGGGCAAGGGTCTTATATATAGCTGTCAAGATTTTAAAAGGGATAGAAATTAAGAAAATAAATCAGCGCTAAGTTAATTTAATATCTACGAAGCTTCGCACGTCCCTTGCATGGATTATTAAAAAAAAGGGAGGAGAAACCGAAGAAGAGAAGAACAAGGACTTTTGATTAATAATTAAGCGGTGACAATATTGTATTTATAAGTTTCGAAAAGGTTAAGAATCCACCTCCCTATTTATTTTTATTGCAGACGAGGGTGACGTTGAAAATGAAATATGCCATTTTTTCCATGTAACTCAATTATTTTTCATGTAACTCAATTGAACGTAACTCTCACAAATACATCTTTTGAATTAACATAAATTTGAAGTTAGAAGTAACACATGCTTTATGAAAACCATATGTATACACTACCAAAAAATGTCATTCAGCGATAGAAAATCCATTGCTCAATGTCTATTTTCTGTCGTTAAAATAAGGGTCGCTAATATTTTCCGTCGCTAAATGAAAATTTGCTTATTGAAAATAGCTATTTAACGATGGATTCCATTGTTAAATGATATTTTTTTAGCAGTGATATTTAAGAATTAGTTAGCTTAACTAATTTTTTTATCTCTAAAAACTAGTTGTATAAGTTAGTTCCTACACACACACTCATATGTATGCGTGTGTTATGTATAGAATGGAAGGGAACGAGAAGTATTTTTTATAAGCATCCCGCTCTCTACTCCATCTGAACTTTTTTATTAGTTTATGCTTTCTCTGTCACAAAGAATTTAAGTGAAATCTTCATTAATTACTCCCTTGAAAATTGACTGGCTGTCTACTTCTCTCCTTCAAATTTGCTTGTCATTCACTGTTTTCTTCTTACTGGACCTCTCTTATATTATTAAACTCACCATCATCAAAAAGCATTATTAAATTACATGTTTTTAATTTTTAATGAAAATAATTATTTAGTATTTAAGATCTAATTTTAATTTTTGTCAAAAACCTATTCGGTTTTGCATTCAAATGTTTATTTAAATTATTTTCAGCCCAAATAATCTATAATTGAAGTGTGCAGGGTGATTTTTCAAGGAGGAATTCATATATTTTTAGAACAAAGTATGCACAATTTTATCAACATTTTTGTCAAATATAATATTCCTCCTATCTTACTTATAGAAGCTCGATATATAGCTAGCTAAAAGACTGATATTAATCCTAGATATAATATATCTCAATTCATTTTATTTTTATATTTATCATTTTTTAAACTAATCGATGTATTTAACTTATAAAGAGATTGATTTAAAATTTAATTTGAATTTAGAGATAGAGAAGGCTACCCACCATAAGAACATAGAGAGAACAAATAGTTATGGTTGGTGTAGGTGAATTGGACAAATTAGAAGAAGAACAAAGGACCAATCAGATTGTGAGTACAAATTTTAAAGAAATAAGTTGGTTGATTTGTCGATACCTTATATTAAGCGATGAAAGAGTATAAATTTTATTGATCGAAACTCAAAGGTTTAGGAATTCACATATATAAATTGTATTGATTGAAACTCAAATAAAATAAATCATGTTCTAACAACTTTTTTTATTAGCCACATGTATCTTCATAGTGAAATGTAATACTATTCAAAACACTGTCAATCAATAGATATTAATATAGAACACAATAATTGGTGATGTTAGAGTCAATACTCTTTGGTTGCATCCTAGCAAATTTTGAAAGAATTCTTCAATATTATTTAGAATTTGAGTCCACTTGATGAAAACACACTTGGGAGAGAGAAAAACACGGCCAAAATAACGAGAATGGTGAAGGTTACTAAAGGAAATTAAAAAAATAAATAAATAGCTAAGAAATATTTTATATCATATGGATTATATCAAGTGAGACAATTGGTAGTTTATGTGAGAGAAATATTCCATGATTATGATATAATAAATGTATAGGTTTGATTAAGATCGATGCCGATCGATGTTGGGAACAAATTCAATATATATATAAACTCATTTAGGGTGTGTTTGGGAATTCTGTTGGGAGAAAAGAATTTACAGATTCCGAGACATTTTGTGGATTTCAAGATGGTTTTACGGATTTTAAGATTTTTTATGTATTTTTCAACATGTTTTTAAAGATTTCGAGATGATTTTATCTCCACTTACGTGTACCGTTGGGGAAATGGTATTCCCAAACAAGCACAATCGAGTGCTTCAAAATAAACACGTTACTCGTATGTGTAACATCAATAATATTATTATAGGTGATATATCAAGTTACTTTAAAAAAATGAGTGGTCAACAAAGAGGCACATCTCCGTATACCCTTCATAGTGGGTATATATTTTGTTTTGGGAGAGATGGGAATAAAGTGGATTAATATTTCAAAAAAGCCAAAGATATATGAGAGATTCTGATTAATTATTACGTTAATGATATAATTAAATGACCATTTCCACCAGGATTTTGCTGACCAAACTTATTCCTTTGCCTATGCTGCTGCCGAACCTCTATTCAGATTTGAAGATAGAAAAAAGCGTATGAAACGATCTCCTTAATACCTAATTAAATGCCAGGTCTTATTATTTTTTATTTTTTTGTATGACCAATGATATATTATTCCTGAAGAATATATGTCACTTTTAATAATTAACAACGTTTTTATGTGTAAAATAATTAACGAAATCCAATGGATGTCGACATAGAACTATCATTAACGAAGGAATTATTCTATAACGCGAAGCTTTTGGCTTTAATCCATATTCATTCTGATCCCCCCGAGCATCATAGCATTACCAAAGATAGATTGGTTCACGCAGGATATAAAATATATTCATTTTTTGGCCTAAGGATTATAATATAATATACTATAATCAAAATGCTAATAATGTAAAGAGTTCAACTGCGAAGAATAAGTACACACACCCACAAAAGAAAGAAATAATAATCAAATAAAATATACTTGCTTGTTTCAGCTAATTATATATTCCAGATCGCTTCACATCTAAATCTAATAATTTTTTAAAGAAAATATTATAAAATCCTCCTCATAATAATTAGGTTGATCACAACCATTCAGAGACTATATTATATTCACTTATAACTTATAACACTTTTGGCTCTTAATGTAAGATTTATTTTAACCAAACAATATGAGTATTGCATTAAAGACGAGAGATTATTTAATTATGTATTTATGTTGCCATAACTATTACGGCCGATTATATTGTGCTTGTTTGAAAAAGCTTATTTATTCATCAAAAGCACATTTAACAGTGTTTTTCCGTAAAATGAAATAATCTCCTCCATATATTTACCTCGACTTACGTAAAAGTAATTCTCAACCGTATTCTCAGATGAGCACATTATCATATAGTTATCACAAATACTAGTTTTGTTTGATTGTAAAACATCAATGCCTAATGAACCAGCTTGTTGAAGAAAACTCTATTCTAAAACAATCAACGTGACTTGGGAACTAGCATGAATAAATATTATTGTTCAAATGAATTATTTGTTATCTAAAAACTTAAATATCTATATTTTTTATCCGGAGACCAAAGTTTATTCTGAGAATGTCTCTTATACATGTGTAAAAATTAAAAAACAAAAAGGAAATATTTTTAAAGTACATCATGGCTGAGCAATTAATTATGACCTCTTTCTTTTTGTAGCTATTATATATAATATTCAATTATTCATAAACAGTTACACTGAATGCATGTGCATGCCGAATTGCGATAAAGTTTAATAGATTTATGAATAACAAAAGATATATTCTTTGAATTTTAGGGCAGGACCACAGCATATTGTTATATAGGAACCCTAGACTGCCAAACGTGGAATATTTAATATGAGAGAACTTGAGATTTTGAGAGGATTGTATATCAAGAAGAACATGGGTAAGTGGAGAGGAATCATGTACATGTTAAGTAATTAATACTTTAATTCAATTCTAAATATAAGAATTAATTGATATAATTTGCCACAGTCTTAATCATGAGGCTTCAATCCATTTGCCTCCAAATTTACAATTTTTTTTTATTAAGCTCTCGTCATTGATTATATATATATATATATATATTAAATGTAGTTTCCATTTATAAGGGGTAATGATTGAGGGCGGTATTATTATAGAGAAATAAACATTTACTTATACAAATAACTAATTTAATTAATTTTAACACATTAATAAATTTGTTATCAATTAAACTTGTTCATTTAGGATTTGAAGAAGTAACTCCAACAAGGTTAAGTCAAGAGAAATGGATTACAGCAAAATGAATCGAGATTCGAATCACAGTTGAAAAATCAAGTGTCCACGTTTAACACCTGACAACATGACTAAACAACAATTAGGGAATAATTGCCTAAGAATTAATTATTCAAGATAGAGAGAGATCTTCTCATTTTCTTTTACAAGTGAATTAGTCATCAAATTCCTCCATTTAGGACACAAAGAAGTAACACCAACATGAGGTGGGTTTAACAACAGAGCTCATTTCCTCACGATAAATCAATGTTTAAATCGTTGTTAAGAAATTAATTGCCTACGTTTATTAGTAGCCAACAATATGCCTAGAAAGCAATTAGGGAGAAACTGCCTAGGAATTAATGGTTCAAGACACAGATCTTGTTTCCAGACTCGTGTTACACAGGTTGTGTTCCGTACTTGCCTTTTCAGCCTTCAATTATTCACTAATTGCTGTTTGGTCGCTAATCACAAAAAAAAAAAACTGTGGGACAAATGCCAAACACCAGCCCTTATGGTTTACATGCGATGTGTCCCTTCCTCGCTGTGATCACTGTATCCCACGAACAAAAATTAATTAGGGTTTCTAATTTGGAATCAATCATGCATGCGCTCGAGAACCACGTAATTATATATTTAAATGGGTTTATTAATTAAGAAATGATTAAGCCATGACCCTTATAATCAGCAAACTGTCTTGCTGCTTTGGGAACAAAAGGAAAAAGAAGCACAGTTAGGTGTAAGAGTATGATTTAAAACTGATTATTTACAGTTGGAAAGCAGAGAATTAGGCAATTTAAGTTGACCATTATCAAAACAAAACCCACAGATGGTGTGCATGGCTCGAGGAATGCTTTATGCATTATACTAATCCATTTGTTCATTAGAGACAGACACATGGGCTTGTCTTGAAATGAATCTTTAACGTATTACTATCTCTTAGTAGTCATCGAGACCTTAAATTGACCAACTCAATGTTTTTTTTTGCTTTGAACAAAAATGAAAGATTTGTCTTGGTATGTACAGCTATGGAGTAAATATAATACTAATCCTCGATATAGACCTCAGATGAAATTTTTTTTAAAGATATCAAAGAAGCTAAATAAATAAATATATTTATTATTTTTCTTTAAATTAATTTATCTAACTTATAAACTCATATGCATAAATATTTCAAAATATATAATATAAATAATTTCATTTAACTTCTTTCATCTCCTTATTATTATATTAAAATTGTAGCTAGTACAGAAGGATGGATGGATGCATATACAATGAAACCTATATATGTATGTATGTAAGTGACAATGTTGACCCTGTGGGTGACATTTGAAAGGCTAGAACTCTGACCTCTTGTCCACAAATAAGATAAAACATTAAGTTTGCATTGGAGTGAGTGAACGACCAAGCAAAGGGTTTGGTATGGGTCGGATAATGTTGTGACCTTGTGAACAAGATAAAATGAGAGGTGATATTTTAAAGGGAGAATTACTCTTTTTTTTATCTTTACAATTTTGACGCCATTGTTAATTAATTTTTAAACTTTGTTGCACCTGATGAATTTATATTTTTATATTTTTAAATTGTTTGTAACTAATTTTTAAATTTTGATTTGATGCAATTTAATTATCACAGTTTAACCATTAAAAAGATTAGTTTCTATGTTTTAGAAAAAGAAATAATATATATGTATGTATTATATGTATTCACAAAGCTCATGTGGTTAAGTTTGAAATGAATGAACTACTGAGTTGTAGTGAATTAAGGCTTAATTAAGGATTGAATTTCAACTGAATCGAAAGTATAAAAATTAAATTGTATTAAATCAATATTTAAGGATAAAAAGGATTATTTTTTCCCTATTCAAAAAGTGGGATCGCGATATGCCTATGGTTTAGGTGTTGTCCAGCTTTGAATGTTTGGAGGGAGACACACACAAAGGTCCATATAATGCAGAGAGATTAAATAGCCTTGGGATTATTATGGTGGAAGCTAAGGGGGAGCTAGTGTCGTTTTGGGACATTTGTTTTGTTGTAGAAACACAAATGATACTTTATTTAATGTCGTTTAGTGAGTGTTTGGTGAGAGTCCGACAGTAAAACGAGGACTCTGACTGGTTGGGTTCCCAAGCATCGACCACCATGTCTCTGATCTCACCCTCATCACCATCTTCCCTATCTTGTTCTGGGCTTTCTATTATTTTGTGCACAATTTTTTATGTCTATTGATCATAGTTATATTCTCTTGCATACAGCTTCAATGAATCTGGGATCCTTAAGATCATTTTTAATCAAGCGTATAGATTCTGTAAGGTTCAAAAAAAGAAGATATGATTGGGAGAAAACAATAGAGCTTGTTTGGAAGCTATTTTGAAACCTAGGTTTCACAAAATTCGAGGTAAAAACTAGGTTTTGAAAAGTGATTTATGTTTGGAAAGTTATAGCTTTTACGTATTCCAAGGTAAAAAAGTGGGTAGGAAAGAGGAAAGTAAGAAAGAGATAGAGAGAAAAAGTATGAAAGAGAAAAGAGAAAAAAGTAGGAAAGAGAAAGTATGAAAGAGAAAATCTAGGTTTCAAACCTAGGTTTTGGCAACCAGGTTGCCAAACGAGCCCTAAGGGCTTGTTTGGAATCAATTTTGAGAATAGCTTTTACGACTTTCAAGGTAAAACCTAGGTTTTGGAGAATGGTTTTTACGAATTTCAAGACAAAACTTAAGTTGTGAAAAATGATTTATGTTTGGGAAGTTATTATCTTTTACGGATTCTGGGGTAAAAAGTAGGTATGAAATATGAAAGAGAAAGGAAGATAAAGTATGAAAGAGAAAGGAAGAGAAAATATGAAAGAGGAAAGAGAAATAAAGAAAAAAAGTATGAAAGAGGAAAGAGGAAAAAGCAGGAAAATGAATAAAAAGTAAGAAAGAAAACAAGTAAGTTTCAAAACTGAGATTTTGTATCTAAAATAGCTTTTCAGAAAAATTTTGTATTTGGACAAAATCTAGATTTTGGATCAAAACCTAGATTCTAAAGATGGAATCCAAACAAGCCATAAATGGAATTCCATATTAACATCCTTATTGTTTGTACATTGCAGTATCATTCATTCTCTCATCAAATGGATTTGGATTTATCGAGAGATGATGGTAAGAGTTCATTATAATCTTGTTACTTGTTCCTTTACAAACTCACTGAAATTAGTGCATATTAAATTAAAGTAAACATTGTAAATAAGGAAATGTGTATATATATGGACCATCCCATTTTTCACCGTCCTCTCTTAACTTTATATTTATTAAACCATGTCTAAATGTTCATTCGTTATTTACAATAAATAATTAAAATCATGCTTTAATTTATATTCATGTCATTTTATCTACTATATTTATAACATTTCCCTATAATAAGAGTCAGCTTCCGGTTACAATATATACGGTATATGATTATATTGTTGCATTAGTCTAAAGCTTCGTGTTAATATATAGATCATATGTATTAATAATCCCACACATACACACGCACACTTGAAGTATAGTTAGAAAATATTGAATTTCTTTTTTTAAGTCAATTTTTGTAGGTGTTTTAAATTCTATTTTAAGGAATGTTCTACATGCTTTTAAGCAAATATACCTTTTGGTTTAAAATGGCAATTGTTTCATGCTATAACTTTGTGTTTGTTTGGGAACTCATTTTCCCCAACGGTGTACGTAAGCTAAGATAAAACTATATCAAAATCTGTAAAAATATTTTAAAATCCATAAAAACCATCTTGAAATCTGTGAAACCATCTGAAAATTCATAAAATCACCTTGAAAACTGTAACTCTTTTATCTCAATGGAGTTGCCAAACACACACTTTATCTATTTCATGTGCGTCTATACATGTGTGTGTGTGTGTATATAAGTGCATGCATGTTGGGGAAAGAAAAATGTAAACATACATGCATATAAAACCATTAATGAACACATTTTTTTTTCATTACATATATCTTCAAGTGCTATTTTTTTTGAAATAAAAAATTGAGGCCATCATTGAAAAAATGGAATATGTAAAACATTGACCTATCATCAGACTCCACAACTTGGCACAAAAAGTGGAGGTTGATGAAAGGAACAAGAATTTCCTACAAAACATCTTATACAATGCCCAAGTTTATTTACATCAAAAAAATTAATGAGCTATTTTCAAGAACTTATTAGAATATATATATATATATATATATAAGTCTCATAGTTCAAAGTTTAAAAAGTATTTAGCAAAACATTTACAGATTCATCACCACCAGCAAAGTTCTCAATGCATACTCTATTTGTGAATAATACACCATCCAATCCAAATATAATAGTTAGATAAAAGTTTGTTTTAGCCATAAATTTAAGATTAATTAGTAGGTAGGAGAAGTAGAATGAGACAACTCTTTTGCTGATTATACTATGAAACTTACAAGAGCCAGAAGAAGGGGACTGAGAAACGAACCGACAGAAAAAAGAGTGGTGATCGCTTGAAATTAAATAATAGAAAAGAGAAAGCAATAAGCAGAATGATGGAATTTGGAGGAGGAGGAGGAAGAGAAGCATTGAAAAAGATGGAGAGAAGGAGACAAAGAGGGAACAAGAACGATGAAATCTACAGACACACAGTATTTTAGGCTTCCTACAGAACCAGCAGCAGCAACGTCAACATTTTGTTGAGCTGTGAATCAGTTAATTAGAGACATCCCTATAATATATATATACATATAT
>JANTPZ010068757.1:10231-21535 GCA_025593235.1 Vachellia pachyceras | reverse complement strand
AAATGTAATTGTGGAATAAAGTTTCTTCCTCATCTCAACACCTGAATCTAAATATTTCTTGGGTAATCTTCTGCAGGGAATCATGTGCAGCCTGGAGGTATGTTGAATGAATAATCTAAATATCTCACTACATAGTTGTTTGAATTTTCAATTTTAAATGATGTGAATTTAATCTATTTACTATTTACCTTTTATAATTTTTGGAATATTAAAATATTTTTTATTTTTTTATTCCTCACCGGTTTGACCCCCGGTTTGACTCCGGTCTGACCCACTGCCTTGACCGGTTCAATCACCGGTCCGGTTTCCTGTACCTTGCTCAAAACACATTCGTAGACACCCAACCGCCCAAAAAACGGAAAACAGTAGCATAGGTAGTCATCATTTCTTCCGATGCCAAATGTCTAGGATTCGAAATCTAAGCAAGTAGTATTAGTTAACTAATCTGGTGGTTTAGAAAGGAAAAGAAATGATGACTTTGCATTGAAATTCCTGCTGCAGGACTTTGGCAGAAATAATATATATGAGAGACACTTGATTTCGATTAACATGGCCCCCAACTTTGCTTTTTAAAAGATATAAGCGGTTCTTCATTCAAAGCAAAAGCACTGTGCAAAACTTAACAACCATCTCAAGTTTTAGCTTGCCATTATTCTCCTCTGAAACTCTTTATATATCTATATATATAGCGATATAATAAATCTTTCTGGTGCACGCACCCTACTGCAGCAACTTTAGCCACGTCTGATCCTAATTAATACAACCCTGTCCCTTGTCCCTTCAGTATCCATATGATTCTTTTTGAATGTCAGATTTTGTTTTCGCTTACTTATTTGCCCTTGACTAAAAACAAGGCAAAAAAACCGGTGAACAATTGAATTTAATTTCTTTATGTTTGGAGAGATGTGACATATATACAGCGTCCTGAGCATGGTAAAAGGGTCGTAGATGGTTGTCTCTCATGCATTGTCAACGTGCGAAAGGGAACCTTATCATAAGAAATGATGTAAGCTCTTCGTTTAGGAGGAGATCACAAGTCACATGATGGAAGAATCAACCAGAAAATTCTGAAAATTACGTACCTTATTAGCTGACTCCAACTATTTATTATATCTCATCATGTGGAGGGGATTGAAAGGTACATATATAACATAACTCATGGCTGTAACATCGATATCTGATATGTACAGGGTTTGAAATTGCGTAGTCCATATAACCGTAGAGGGTTGATTGAAGGGTAAAAACTAAAAAGTGTTATATTTTGGGCTTAAGTTCAATAATGTGATGATGGTGCAGTTGCAGAGATGAATGGCCCCATGCGTTCATTGCAATAATAATGAGATTCAGAGGGATTTTGTCGGCTTTAGTTTTGTTGGTATCCCAGGCAGTGAACCTAGCTATACCTCCATCTAACAATTTTAATTAAGCCATAATTTGGCATCTATCTACCAAATGTTCTGCACTGCTGGAAAATGACCCGTTTTAAATCTGGGCGGTGAATATTAGGTTTCAAGAAATCAATCAATATATATTTGGATGTGTGTGTGTGGTGACCACATATATTTAAAAGGAAAAAATGCATACTCCAAACATGGCTTCACTTTTGAGGGGGAAAAAGCGTATAATGGCGATACCCTGATTTGGTTTTTGTTTCCTATCGCATCTTTGTTTGTTTGTTTGTTTGTTTGTGTCTATTGGAACTAATTGATTTTGGTCTTTGTTTCCATTCCAAGTATTCTTCCTCGTAGGCCCTCCCCACACATATTAATTACATATATGTATCTGTTTATTCCGGGGATAAGTCTCTGTGTATGACTCTCAAAACGCGACGAGTCTTGCCCAACAATCTAATATACAATACTTTAATTAATTTCTACTCTTTAAAAGTACAAACATTGCAGATAATTAAATTGCTAGAGGTTCGGTTATACTTGGGAAGGCAAACAATTAATGGAGAAGAAAATGACGAAAGCAGGAACTATCATGTGATTTTGAAATACTGCTTCAGTACTTTCACTGATGCAGAAATTAAAGATACGATTTTCAAACTTGATAATTAAAACGCAAATAATATTTTAGAACCTTTTTCGCTGATGGCTGATGCCTGACTATTATCAAGACCCGATCGCCATGGCATACTAGGCTAACGAATAAGAGAGCCTACTAATTCAGATTATATATATTGTTATATGTATAACAAGTAGTTAATTATGAAATAGTTTCCTAATAAATCATCTATATCCTGTACAGAGTTGAATTCTTATCTCTTTAAGACTTTAAGCTTTAGCCTAGGTCAATATACACGTGTAGAAGACCTTTAACTTTAACCCGTGTACGTGTCTGCATGCATGGTACTTTAGATTCTTTCATATTTTTTTATTTAAAGAATAGATACCATATATTAATGTATGAACTAGTTGACCTGAGGAGTTTGGGTTGGATTTGAGTATGTAATGTAAGATCTAACATGGAAGGGAAATTATAAAGATGAGTTTATACTAGTAATAATACATATAGTATAGGAGAGAAGCAAAGGAAATGGAAGGTATATCTGGAAGTGAGAAGAAAAACCTAACGTATGGTATAAACTGGATATGGGAAAAGTAATTTATTAGGAATTGAAGTGGTGGAAAAGAAAATGAAAGGGAGGCTAAAATGGATTAATGAAGAAGAAAGAGAGGGAAATTGAATGAGAGAGATAGGGAAGTGTGGAGGTTGGGGACAGCGACAGACAAATATTCTTGCTTTGCTTTTTAATTTGCTTTTACTTTCTTTCTCAACACATTCACACATGCCCATGTTCTCATCATTCTCACACACTCGCCTCAAATATAACAACCTCCCTCAAACAATGCTCTCTTTAATTAACAGTTAATTATATTAATTCTCCTTTAATTTCTTCTTTTGGTGTAGTTAGCCCACCCATATATCCTCTCTTCTCGTGAGAATCAAGCTTCTCTCTTAATCGAAGCGATTAATAGTGAGATCAAACATGAGAGCATTAAATTTGAGCTCCTGCGAAAATTATTCCCAATTCCTAAGAATAAGTTCCATATATCTTGCCTTTAACAATATATGTGCGCGCGCACATGAGAAATAGTCGTGTAGATAAGAGAGCGTGCTTGATTAGTAGATTAATTATTAGTATTAATTTGTCTAATTTCCTACTTCAAGGACGATGTTTTCTTTGTCCAAATTCTTCGTGTGGGGTTTCCAGTCTCAAACAATATATTCAATGTGATTGATTAATTGGGTCAGTACCAACCGATGTCCTCCTTTTTTTAGGTAATGTACACAGTGATATGTTTCATATGTCAAAAGTATGATCATATTCGATTCCTATGATATTTTTAAAAGAAACTACCTTTTAATTAACCCTCTCCCAGATTTTTTAAAAAAAGCTTTCCATGAGATAAGAAAAAGTAATTTTGTTCTTAATATAGAATTAAGAGCAACTAAAGTTGATGTTAATTGACCTCTAACATAATCATATTCCTGATTTGACGATAAAGACAAAGTAAACAATTTTGCTTTTGAAAGGAGCACATATTATGCAAAAGCCAACTTTATTGATACAAAAGGCAAATTGAAGGAAAGTCAAGTATAAATTTTGAAGTAAAAGGAACGGTACCAATGTTTAGTTTAGTCAAACTTATTATAAAGGGAAAGTTAGCAATATTGCTTACCCAAATGTTTTTAGAGAGGCATACTTAATCATAATATTGATAGTAACAAGAACAAAGAAAAAGTCACCATACAATGAATTTTCTTCCCTCTTGTTTTAAAAAAATTACCCGTGAGATCCTTAGTATTGATTTCAGATCTCGATGAAGGTAAATAGTGCAATAACGTATAAATGGCTAATTATTAATTTAATATGTATTGTTCCAAAACTATTTGACATGATTGGACCATGAGTCTTGGTTTGAGAATGAATGATGGGGCACATATGCAAACTGTAGAAATAAGGGAGACTGTATATAGAGAGGCTAGCTTTATGAACAAACTTGCTTCAACCTTACCTGCTCGAGGTGAGGTGAGGGGTCAATGAAACAGCAACAAAAGAAGAGCAAGAAAGCTCGTGTGAGAAAGAAAAGAAAAGGCTAAAAAGCCTTAAACAAAGCTATCTCAGAAGCCAACAATCGCTTTTTCTCCCCCCCCCCAATCAAAACTTCCTTTTCCTTCCTTCCTTGTAAAGCTGAAACCCACTATTCCCCCAACTTCTTTAACACTAGCCTGTAGTAGTACTGGTTAACTTGTGAGGACAGTGATCGGAATAGATTTGACATAAAAATTTCACCATGCTAGACAATAGTGCCAATTCTTCTGATGCGGCTTCCTCAGAAAATAATGGAGTGATCCTTCCCAAAAGAAAAAGAAGGCCCGCAGGCACACCAGGTAAACTGTATAATTAACACTGTCCAAGTTACCCTCATATATATCTCTCTCTCGTCACTGTGGGCTTTAGTTTTTCTCTTGATACAGATCCAGATGCTGAGGTCGTGTGCTTGTCACCCAAGACCCTGTTGGAATCAGACAGATATGTGTGTGAGATCTGTAATCAAGGGTTTCAAAGAGACCAGAATCTTCAGATGCATAGAAGAAGACATAAGGTACCTTGGAAACTGCTAAAAAGGGAGAGTAGCAGTACGCAGGAGGCAAAGAAGAAGGTGTTTGTGTGCCCTGAGTCTACTTGTTTGCATCATAATCCTTGCCATGCTCTTGGAGATCTCGTGGGCATAAAGAAGCATTTTAGGAGGAAGCATAGTAATCACAAGCAGTGGGTTTGTGAGAAGTGTTCTAAAGGATATGCTGTTCAGTCTGATTACAAAGCTCACCTCAAAACCTGTGGCACCAGAGGCCATTCCTGTGACTGTGGTCGTGTCTTTTCCAGGTAATACACAGCACAACATTCCAATTCCTTCTACTTAACAAGAATATCAAGTCATGTCTTGTTTCTGTAACAGTGCTAGAATTAGCTTTTCAGACATTTATGTTTATTTTCCATTTTCCATGTCTCTCTCTCTCTCGCCCCCCCCCCTCCCACCTCCCAGTTCTTACACCCACACTCGTTCAGTTCTATGAAGGAAACCAAAATTCATTGCAAAGCCAAACCCTAGATTCTTTGTTACCAGGTTGGTGCTTGGTACAGAGAGAAGTAGATAGAAATCAATATTTGCATCTGATGACTGACCAGATGCATATTGTGAATAGTCTCAAATTCAGAATCATAAGCGTTATCTTATGGGAACCTTTTGAGAACGCATTATAATCAATTACCCCCACTCAGTAATAGTATTTAATTAGTTAATTATAAAATAATCAACACCCAAATAAGCCATGTGAGGATAATAACCAAGTTTCTGCACGTATGTAGGGACCCCATTCTTTCTCTTTAACTGGCTTATTTTTTAAATACTATTAAATATTAGATTGGAACTTAACCACACACACATATATGGTCCTCCTGTATATATACGTACTCTAGATATCCTTGATTGTAATTATTATTATTTTTTAATTTGCCTTTGTTTTCAAGCTTGTGCATGTCTTACCTGAATGACCTTATTCCCCACTCTGGTTTTTGTGATTATTCCAGACATGCATCATGCCCAGATCATATTCTCATTTGAATTAAAATTCCAATTATAAGTAGATCTAGTACGACTTGGTCGTGGGTACTGTCCTATGAGGGTCATATTGACTTAAATAAATGTATAAAAAAGAAATTTATTGTTTAGTCGTTTGACTGCTGTTTCAGGGTTGAGAGTTTCATTGAACACCAAGACGCGTGCACCGTTCGAACAGCTTCAAGCACCAGTCCATCTAGTGAGGCCAATTTATTTCCATTAATGCAAGGCTTGTCTGTGACAAAACCACCAGCATTGTTGACCTCGGACTTGCAAAACAACAATAAGCCTCAACCCTACACCACTACTACTTCCCATGAGAGACGTAATATTCTAGAAGAACTCCAGCTCCTCCGTTGTTCTTCTTCGTCAGATGCTCCGGGAAACCGAGGTTGTGATCATGAGGAGGATAACAACTACGAAACTGATCAAACCCATCTGAAGCTTTCAATAGGGTCATGCAGTAACAATAATAACAGCAGCAACAAGAATGTCGCGAACGAAGCAGAAGCAGAAGAAGGAACGAGACTAAGGGAAGTGGGGTGGTTGAAAGAGTTTGCTAGCGAAGAGCTCAAGTTGGCGATAGCTGAGAAGGCTTACGCAGAAGAAGCTAGAAGAGAGGCTAAGCGTGAGATAGAGATGGCTGAGATTGAGTTTGGGAAAGCGAAGAGGATAAGGAAGGAAGCTCAGGAGGAGCTCGAGAGAGCTGAGGCTTTGAAGAAGCAAGCCATGATGAAGACGAGTTCCACTCTGCTGCAAATTACTTGTCAGGCTTGTAAGCAACAGTTCCAGTCTTCCATTGCTGGGGTTTCATCAGAAGAGACATCTCTTGCCATGAGCTGCATGTCCTCACCCACCACTGAAGGAGAAGGAGATCAATAACCTAGGCTACAAAAAAATTTTCAAGTGCTCGTTGCTGTTGGGCCTCTTAACCAATCTGGATTTGCGACAGTCATAAAACCAAATAAAGGGGGTAAAAAGGAGGAGTGAATCTTTTACACACTTTCACTCTCTAAACATGTTTAACAGACAAGAGCGCTGCGAATCAAACGAAGATTTTTCCACTTTTTTTTAGTTTGAGAATGGTAACATATATTTGAAAATTTTTTGCTTGAATATTGTCTATATCTAAAGATATTGCTAGTGAGAACGATCTTTAACGAGTGTAAAATTGGTTCTTCAGCTGTTTATTGCTTTTGGTTTTGATCTTTTGACTGGACGAGTTGTGAAATATTCTTTGTTGTTGAGAAACAAATTAACTGTCAAGATGCAATATTTGCTGACCAAGTGCTATATATATGACAGTAACCTGTTTTGTCTTCTTTTGTTATGTAATCATAACATGATGCTTACGTTAATTACATGCATGTTTAGAACATACTTTCGCTCTTTGTTTAATTTCTATTATATATTTTGTTTTCTTCAGCGAGATGTGGCTGAAAGTTTAATGAAGTAGTACGTAGTGGAAACTATGCCCACGAAACCTTTTAATTTAGACCTGATTCCTGATTTATTAATAATTAACCAGAGAGAGAGAGAGAGAGGAACACGGTTGTAATTTGATCGATCCATTGCAAATTAGGTATCTGTTGGCCCAAAAAAATTAGATTTAAAGAAATAATTGAGCATGTATATACGTATAGTACTGGGTAGGTTTTAAATTGTGGTAGTGATGAGAGCTGAATTTGTTTGAGAGAGAAAATCACAGAACACACGAATATACAGCTAAGTACATTATTATATAGAATGGGGACCTCTCTCACAAGGGGTTAAATAATAGGATTGCGAAGCTGACAGTTGCAGGATATATTTGAATGCATATGTATCATAAATATGTAAAAGTGATAGGGATCGACGTGGATAATCAACCTGCAAATATATATGAGGAGAGTAAGATACCCTTATGCTTACTTTTCTTTGAATTTGAATTTGCAGTGTTATATTTGAAACTTATATGTATGTAAGCGTGTAGTATATACAAATAATAATAAGTAAAGAATGTTTTTCAGTGCCACACACAGAGACTTCAGGGGGGAGTATGTATTGTGTGCAGAGCCATAAACAGATTCAGAATACGAAAATAAAGCTATATGGAGTATGAGTGATAAGTGATATATCTATCACTCCACAGTCTGATCTGCCACCAAACAAAGTGGCTTTCTCATTAATTTAAAGGACAAGAATCCCGCACGTCATTAGTGATCCTTTTACCATTAACAACACCAAAAGTATAATACAATTAACCCAAGAGTTCAGAAGAAATGTGATGGAGCCAAAAAGTAATGGTGTTACTGATCATTTCATCGATCTGCTACTTCATTCCTAAATATAAAATCTTTACACACAAACTAGGTCCGAGATTTGCAAGTTTGCTTAAACAGAGTGGTGAAACAACCAAATGGGTCTTTGCTATTTCGATTGCTTCATTGTGATTCTGTTGGGCTATATACTCAAATGGAAACGCACTTCCTTTCTTTTATTTAATTCATAAAAATGTCTTTCCATGGTTGTCAACTATACTGAGATAAATTTTGTATAAAGGAGAAAATGTATTTAATGAGGCGTCCTGTGCTCCTGTTTGTATGCTTTATATAGGAAGGGTGAAAACCCTACAGTACACACAAGTGACATGTATGTAAATTACAATGTACGTGAAAGAACAGTCTATAATAAATGTGTTTTTTATTTCCCGCATGGTATCCAGAGTTTTGCCCCGACTAATCTAGACCCGACCCGCGTCACACACCTGGAAATGGTGGGCGAGTCTCCCAACGGTGACTACTGCATACACAAGGATTCAAACTCAAGACCTTACTTAAACTGGAATAAGCCACTTACCACTTGATCAACCAACCGTTGGTGGCTATAATAAATGTTATCTATCAAGAGACAAGTATGGGTCTTTGTATTTTGGGCCTTATGAGTGAGCCTATTACATTTCTAACACTGTTAATGGCTTACAAGTTACAACTATTTATACATCTCTTATGTTTTTATATTGGTATAATTATTATTAATTTACTTTACCACGTGTCTTGAATTGTTTTTTTAACAAGCTTAAACATTTTCTGCATAAGATATCAAGTTAATTATCATGGTGGATGAAAGGATAGACGAAGAAGCCATCAATCATGCAACGTCACGTCTTGCTTTTTTAACTTTGCCGAAGATTTTCTTACTCAAAATTTACTGTCAGAAAAATGCTATTTAGCGACGAAAAAATCAATCATTAAATGGCTATTTTTTATCAGAAAATTTTCTTTAGCGATGGACAATAGCCATTTAGCGATAAATTTTCCGTTTCTATATAGAATTTTTCTGATAGTGATTTTAAATGTGAATTTGTGTGACTGAGAGAGTAAAAATTAAAAGAGAGTTTTTTTTGGTACACAATAAAAAGAGAGTTTAATCTCAGCAAAGTGGGAACAAAGAATAGATCCAAGAGAAATTTTGAAGGTAGCTTTTCGGGGTCGGGGTCATGGCCCACTAATCCTTTTCCTTTGGACTACGGAATCCTTCCTTTCCCCTTGATTTGATGGGGCGTTACCCACCTAACAACTACAAAAGTACAAAATTTTCAAATAAGCGATGCCCACTCTTCAAGTGTAGTAAATAGTTAATGACGTATACTACACAAAACAGACTTAGGATTTAGATATTTTCAGGGTATTTTTCTGAAATTTTACCAATTATATAATGTTCAATCTTTGCTCTCCAGCTCTGTCCAGGCTGATCGAGCAGAGGACAGTAACGGGAGTTTGAAATTTTGTGAAGATTGAAGTTGATCAAATGGGAGAGAAGGAAGGAAGGTCACATGTGCTGATGCTGGCCTTTCCTGGCCATGGGCACATAATGCCAATGATCCAATCGTTTGGCATTCAATGGCATCCAAGTGACCTTCGCTTCCTCAGTCTCTGTAACACAGTCCATTCAACCTGGCAATCACTTGATCTCTCTCTTATCCACTTACTACGATCTCTCCCACGGCGGGCTCGGAGGCCCGGCCGGCCTTCTTGTATTTCTCGAAAGGTTCCAAAACAGCACCATCAACATCTTAAATGACTTCATCAACAAGAGCTTCCATGGGGTTTGGACATTGCAAAGTACAAGGGTCTTCTCAGTGCCTCATTTCTCACTCAAAGATTGTTTCCACTGCAGCCTATTATATGTTGAATCTGAAGGTGCATGGTGAGGAGCTGAAGGTACCGGCTTTGGACAGCCCTGATTTTTCAGACACTGGAGTTTCAGATGTAGTGGATGGTCCGGGGTTAGATAAGATTTCTCCGGTCCTCAGAGCTACGTACATTAAGCAAGTTCGATTACTTTGGCAAAGTGGATCTGTGTTTTTGTCACACTTTTGATAAGTTGGAACATGAGGTCAGTTTCATGATAATTACTAACTACTTGGGTTTATTTCCTTTTAACGAATTGGTAGATTCTTCTCGGCTGTGAAGTATTAATTTATATCGTCTCGACAGAACTACAGGCATTGGAATGGATGAAGAGCATCTGGCCCCGCCATCGCAACAATATGTCCAACCATACCATCAGCTTACCTGGACAAGAGAATGGAAGGCAACAAAGACTATGGTTTGAAGATGAAGAAAGAGGAGAGCAGTTCGTGTGTGGAATGGCTCAACGCAAAAGAAGCGAACTCGGTAGTTTGTGTTGCGTCTGGGAGTATGGTTGGCATGAAAGTGGAAGAGGTTAAGGAAATGGCAAAGGCACTGAAGAAGCTGGGCTGCAATTTCCTGTGGGTGATGAAGGAAGGCGGGATGCAAAACCTGCCGTCGAACATTACAGAGGAGAAGTCGGAGAAGGGGATGTTGGTGATGGGGAGCCCTCAGGTGAAGGTGCTGTCACACCCTGCGGTAGGGTACAAGGTGACGCATTGTGGGGCAAATTCGGTGATGAAGGCGATAGTGCTTGAAATTCCAATGGTGGGAATTAATGGTGAGGTTGGCAGACCAGATACGGCGAATGCGTTAATGTGGAGGAGGTTTGGAGAGTGGGGGTGAGTCCGAGGAAGGATGAAGGAGGAGTGTGCAGTGAGGAAGAGATAGAGAGATGCTTGAAGGAGTTCATGTAAGGGGAAAAGGGGAAGGAGGTGAAGAAGGGGTTGAAGCAGCTGAAGGAGGAAGCGAAAGATCGAGGCTGTGAGCGAAGGTGGAAGTTCTGATGACAACGTTCAACAGTAGTTCATGGCTGGGCTTGTGCGTTAATTAATTAGTGTTGGTTAGGTCATAATAATAAGAACAACAACAAAAACAAGATCTTTACGTACCTACATAGCTTAATCACTGGGCGATCGAGGAATGAATGGCATTGTGAGATCGATGCGTGTTCATTAGAGGAAGGACGAAGCAGTACGTGTGCGTAGGGTACGTACAGGTGCTTTGGTTATTATATAGGATAGGCGTACATGTGAATGTATCGAAAAAAATTAGGAAAAAAAGGGTACTGTCGTAGCTTGGAAGCCTAAATAAAGTCTCACTGTTATTCACGTCATCATAAGTTTCCATATATACAAGTGTTAGGACATACAAGCGTGTGTTTGGTTTGCCCGTTTAGGTTTTAAAATGGATTTTGGACAGTTAGGGGAAATGGGTTCATGTTTGGTATATCCGTTTGTAAAATCCATTCTGCTCAAACGCCCCGTTTGCATGAATGCGTC
>JANTPZ010068668.1:939-19079 GCA_025593235.1 Vachellia pachyceras | reverse complement strand
AAAAAAATCCTCAATTACAAAATTTATTTTCAAAAAGTACCAAAATTTTCTTTAAAAACTCAGGTGTAATTTATCTTTAATAAGTGTAATTTTCCTTCAATTGTGTGCAATCCATATTTAACAAAGTACAAAACAAAAAATATTTATATATAATGGAAATTACGTTGTATATGCTTGAAGAAGAGTTGCACATACTCAATAACGCAAATCTTTAGACAATATTTTCATGGTGAGAAATATTTCAGCAATTTCATTTTAAAATTCTTAGGACATATTTTTGTTATGAAGACAAAATAGAAAAACTTGTTTAAAACTATGGACCTGTTTTTTTTCTGTTTTCTGTTTTTTAAAACAGTTTTATAAAATATTCATTTAAAAAATTTAAAAATGAAAATAAAACAAAAATATGTTTGGATAATGTTTTAAAAATTTCATTTGAAAACAAAAACACTACGATTAGAGGGTAAAGTTTCGATCACAACTTAAGTCCAATGGAGAAAAACCATCAAATGGAGAAGAAATGATTTGTCAATTTTCCAAACACAAACACTAGGAAGCAAAAAAAAAAAAAAAACAAAGAAAGCAATTACTAGTTAACTCGGTTTTCTTATTTTTAAAAACAAGTTTATGTTTTTTTTTAAAACAACAAACTATTTTCAGAACAAGAAAACGATCAAGTCCTATGTCTCTAGTTGCCGCATGCTTTGAAAAACAAAAAAACAAAGTTGTTCTGGAAAAATGTACATCTTTTTAAATTTTATTAAATTTTGTTATACAAAATTAGAGAATAGACAAAAAAAACTTGTATTTTCATTAATGATAATGGTACTAATAAAGTAAACTATTTTTATCCCAAATTTTGGACCTAGACGTTTAAATTAAGTTACTAAATCCAATTAAGCCGAATATCCTAAGAATGTCATAGGGAAAAGGCTTGACATAATTATTAAAAATGTATGAAGGCCTCCAAACATTAAGGAAAATTTATAGATAATTATTTTAAGGAATAAAATAATTTATGGTGAAGTCTGTTTCCTAGAAAAGAGTTATAAATAATTTAGAGCTATCTCATGAGATTAATTCCCTTATTTCATAAAATAATTAAATAAAATTTTTAAGGAAATTACTTTATGGCCTAAAGAATTTAATTAGAGAAGAAAATAATTATCAAGTGATTTAATTCCATAAAAGTAAGGGTAAAATGATAAATTTACTATTTTTAAGCCAAAAATATATTTGGGCCAATACGAAGCCCAATGTTATGAGTGTGGGATGTGCCCCATTTGATACAGCTTGTTTTTAATTTCCCCAAACTTGTTTTTAATTTCCCCTCTTGCTGAAAATGGAGTCTCTTCCTCTCCCTATTTGTAGCTGAAAAGTCGGTCATATAGGGTGGAAGAAGAGGAAAAATTGTATTTATAAAAAGTCCCAAAAAGAATGGATGGTTAAGATGTGATCTTGAGATTTAAGGGTTAAGATTTACCCACATAAGTGACATTTGCTAGCTTCTCATTGGCTCCTCAAAAGTAAGCAATGATGGCTGTAACTAGATGGTAAAAATCTTGTTTGATTAACCAAACTAGATCCCCTTCAGTTACTTTTACCGATTATACTTTCTACCGGTAAACATAACTCTATTCCGGTAAATCTTTTTCTACTTTTCTGGAGCTGTTTTCTTCCTCATTTAATATCCATAATTCCCTCTTAAATATAATAAAATCATTATCCTTAAAATGTCCCTTGATCTTATCAAAATCAACAGGATTACTTTATCCTATCTAAAACTCTTGAAAACAAGCAATCTGAGGGTAAATCATTTTTAGGGCCTTAAAAATTTCTACATTTTTCACTGATACTCTAGCCCTTTTTCTTTCCCCAAAATACCTTCTAGATTGTCCAAAATTAATTTTTGAAATAAATTATATTTCGGGATTTTCGGGTCTTTTTCCTCATTTTCAGGAAAATCGCCTTAATAGTACATTGGGCAATAATTTTGTGAAATACTTTAAAATTCACTGAATTTTTCTAGACTCTGGTTTTTGGTCTTAGAGAACTCTTGATACATTAAATAATTATTTTCAACCTTCAAATCTTTAAAATTCCATAAATCATCATCCAGACCGAATTTCAACAATCGGTCGAATCTCTAGTAATCTTTTGGGCATCTGTGAATTTTTCTTATTTTTGGTCAACTGTTTGACTTTTTGACGTTGACTTTGACTTTGTCAAATGACCAAAATGCCCTTACACTTCTCTTTAATGACTAAACTGCCATTTCACAGTCTAACTTTTCATAAATTCCCATTTTGCCCTTGACCTTTTCGCTCTTGATCTTTTAGTTACTAACCCCCTCCCCTTGGCACGTCCCAGGAGGTCACCCATCCTGAAATTGCTTTAGGGCGAGCACGCTTAACTTTAAAGTTCCTATCGACTTCCATCCACCAGGTCAAATTTGATTCTGTGACTTCCGGCCCAACAGCATCAACTTTTTCCGTACTTTTTATCCGTGGCCTCTAACTTGACTTTTGACTACTGGTTTGGCCCTTTTTATGCAATGATCATATTACCCTTGGTCTTTATACTTAATGACATTTATGTCCCTGGCTTACATTCTTATTAACTTCAAAACCTTTGGACTAATTTGACCAGGGTCTTTTTGGTCCACCGACATATTTTCTTTTTGTACTTTTATTTCTGGGTCTTGTCTTATCTCCTAACTATCGATTTGGCCTCTATGTTAGTTTACAGAAAAGGGTGGATATTACATATTGCACATGTTAAAGGGTTTCTATCCAAGTGTAGTCATGATGAAAGATGATATGTTAAGAAGACTAACATATATTTGTTATAGATAATTAACATAACTAATTTTCTTAATTCATCTAAATTAGTTATATATCTCTTATATTAAACCATACATAGTTCTTAGGTTATATCATAATCCAAAAGATTTTGGGCTGGGGTAACGTTTGCTCCTCCTCAGCTGTTCCCCCGGCTGCTCATAAAATTTGAGTCCATTACCAAATGTTTTATGTTTTTTTAGTACTAAGATTATACATAAAATAAATGTTTATGGATAAAAATTGGTTCAGTTTTCAATTTTTATGATTTTTTAATAAATAAACATTCTAAAAGACATCAACTCCATCCCCAACTTTAAAATGTCTATTTCTAAAAATTAAAAACTGTACTATTTTTTGTAGGATATAATTCTAAAAATAGAAACACGAAAAACAAATATGAGAGGTACAACTTTGAGAATGTTGACCTTAAAATCACTATATATGAAGCGCATTTGTTAGTTTTCGTATAAGTATGGCTGACATCAGAACAGTAAATTAAAGCTAGTCAATGAGGTCATAGTGTGTACGCTCATGTGTATCATGCATCATGATAGTATTTTTCCATGAAATACACTAAAGTTAAGAAAAAGAAGGATATATCAGTGTCGTCAAATACTTACATCAAACCCCAAATATTATACATGTTTTATATTGATACCTAATAATGGGACGTATCTTTTGATAGAGTTAAGCATGCATGATATGTATTTGTTTTTTCTTTCATAGAGCATCTAGTATCATGGATGCACCTCACTTTAACTCACAGAATTTATTGAGGGTTCAAATTAATTCAGATGAAGCAAGGTCTGACCACGAGCAGCACAGCTTTACACTATTGTCTTCCCATTTCCATTAAATTGGTATAAACTCTTATTAGTTGAACTAAGTGTGCGTTTGGTAGTCATAAATGATATGTATTGCGTGTGTGTATAAAAGAACCATATTATATTGGGACATTAAATTAATGAATCTGTGATCTGAGTGTGTTCCCATTAAGGAGAATCTGGAATGTACTGCTTTTGAGAGGTTGATTTGGAAAGTTAAAGAACACCCACTTTTGTTGGAAGTGTCAAGAGAAATAGGTGGATAAATGACATGGAAAAGACATAAATAATGGAGCAAGTCACTAACACATAATGATGAGTAGCTCTCAATTAATGACTTCACTGGCAGTACCCACTTCTTTCTGCAATTATATACATATCTACGAGGAAATCAACTGATTCTATTTGGTCAAAAGTGTCCAATTACACCAGCCCACCACTGATAATTAATGTTTACGAATTGTGATTTCCCTGGAAGCTATGACCCTCGTCTAGAACAGACAACACACATTGTAGTCCCTCCTGTTCAAAATATATAGGTAGCTTCTTTTTTCGATAAAAATATAGACAGCTTCTAGAAGAATGAGTTAGTCCAAAATATAAGTTACTTGTAAGATAATTGATATTGAATTTTTAGTTTTGTCCTTATAATTAATATTCGTTTACAATTTTGTTAATTAATGCTCATTTAATCTACATTCTTCAATAAGGTTAAAAATGGAAAAATATTTAACTTTAGGATATATGAAATGAGTTAACGTCGTTTTTTTATTCTCGTGAATTAGTTAAATTAAAGTTATCTTTATTGTAAACCGGAATGCGTATTTCATATATTCATTCCTTGTTCCACTCTCTAAAAATGATGATTATGGTGGAATCTAACCACAGAGGATTGGGCCATCACTTTCGGCAGCATCTTCAGAGAGATGAATATTTGAGTGGATCGGCTAGCTCACAAAACCAACAGGATAGCTTAGATATTACTACATCTATCCTTAATATAAGAGTTATACAACTAATTTAGATAGATTAAGAAAGTAAATTATGTTATTTATTTGTAATAATTATCGAATGATTTTCTTAAAGTATCATATTTTATCGACTACCTTTATATGGAAACCTCTTATTATATACAATTAATAGAAATACTTTGAAAAAATTATTATCAATTTGAGAGATAAAATAGATTACGGTATTGCATTTAAGATTAAATTAAATTGAAAACTGGATCTTATATTTTGAATAAGATGGGGTATGATTCTAAAGTACTCTCCCTTGAGATGTAGGAACTTGTTGGTTTCTGATTTTACTCTTAATCTCTTTTCTATATGCATGGTCCTAGCTGTGGCCTTACTATTCCAAAAAAAAATAAAAATCAATCACTCATGTAATAAAACACCAAACTCTAATGAGCATTTGGTTCTAATGAAAAAGGCTTTATATAGCCACTTAAATATGATGTGTTAACTTTTAGTCGATGTAAACGTAAAACACAGAATAAAGGATGATAAGGGAAAATGAGAGGTTTCTCACCCATAAGAAAGCTACTCTCAAACGAGTATGATAATGCTTGAATTTGACTATACTCTCAAACGAGTTTGACAATGCTTAAATTTGACTAAGTCATACAGTAATATAAATAAATGAATCACACAACAATTAAATCATGTGACAAAAAACACAAACCAGCCAACTACCATAATTTGGCTTCATGCACAATTTATAGGTTAGTAGAAGCACTTCAGCAGTTGTGGATGGAACGTGGAGCCAAGCTTTTTTATGAACCTATATATCCAATTTCACTTTTTCTGACAAAAAAATATATCGAATTTCATCTGTCGTATTGCAGAAAACCGCCACAGATATACCTTCGTCACTTTATTTCAAAGAACCATCCTTGTCTGATCTCATCAAACCTTCTTGAGGGGGCCAATTCCGTTTAGTGTGAGGATACTTGTAGCTAGTGTTAATAATTTTCTTCAGAGATTAAAGCTTGATATCCTTATTAATGACTCTTCGAGTAATTAAGAAAGCAATATCTTTATCCATGGTTGGTTCTTTTGAACAATTCTTGCTCATGTCCTTCCAAATGCCCCAACAAACTCAATGGATATTGGCTTTCAACGTCAACAGTGAAACATTAAATCATGTTTTATTCAAGTAATGTGGTCAAAAATGGATCATATACAACCATGCAATTATAATATGACAGGGAGAATGATATAAGAGAATGTGAACACGTATAGAATTCACATACTATATATTAGGTCCTCTTTTTATCAAAATAGTTTTATATTAATTTGGTAGGACTGCCCTTGAAATTCAATACCTTTAACATTTTTTCTAATTATTCAATGTGGGACCTAGCTTGTATTCTATTAATATCCCTCCTACTACCTTTTTTATCATCAACTTTCATTCATTTTTTTTATTGGGTGTTTTGTTTCAGGTCTTAGGTCCATAATCTTCGTTATCTTTTCATTCACTTTTTTTCCCTTTTCTTCTTGTTTTAAGTCTTCATTTTTTAACTTTTTTTTTTGTCTCAAAATCGAATGACATTTGATACTGAAGGATTCGGGCGTACCTGACAGATCAAACATCAACTGCAGATACCCACGCGGAATACGAATTACAAGTGCGGATCCGGATATAAGACACAGCAAAGTCACTTAGAGAAAAGAAGAGAGAATGCTTTTGAGAGGAAGAGAGAACATCAGTTTTCCAGAGAGAGTTTCTCTACCTTTTCCCGTATGGTTGTCCTCAAAACATGGGATGAGAGATTATTATAATAATCCAATAAACTTGTAACCTCCGTTCCCTCGCTTTCTCCCAATAACTGTTCCCACTATTATTTGATTTTTAAATTTTAAAATCAATTCTTGGAAATTGCATTCTAATCCTACAAAAGTCCATATTTACATATTCGACCCAAGACATGGATTTGGGCCTAATCCATCAAGGGTGGCCCATATTCCAACAGATACCGTATTAGATTTTGATGATATAGATGTGAAGGGGAGAGATAGATGCTTATAATTAATATAAGGAGCTTATTGATGATCTGATTATAATAGATATGATATCAATTCATTTATCTAAATTAAAATTAGGACCATTCAAGTTTGTTACTTTGCATTCCATCGTTAATGAAACCTAATTCAATATGTCTAATCCGTACATTAAACCTAATTTAGACGTAGGTGGTTAAATTATTTGCCATAATTGAAGATTCTCTAAGGTCCTTGAATGTGTGAATATAGTGGGTAAAAAAATACGCAATTCTTGATGGAATAGATAACAAAGCAACTTTGCCATCAACGATTGATAAAATGTTCACAAAGCTGTCAATATAATATATTTTTCAAGTAAAGAATAATGCTTAGTTGCTTTATATTGGAGCGCAAAGAAAGGAAGAAGTGGATTAAAATACTGTTTGGATGGAAATGTGACTCTACTTCATTATTCTATACTAAAATATGTTTGATCTATCAAATTTAGGTAAAATTTTAATTTAGTCCATTAACTTTATAAATTATATTTTTAGTCATTTAATATTAACTATGTTAGTCTTATTAATGAAAAATATTGACTCAACGAGTTTAAGTACTCACTCTGCAATTAAAAACATAATGTTTTTATATTCGTAATTTTAAAATAAAAAAATATTATGTTAACTGACAAAAATTTAAGCATAACTTATTATAATTTAAAAACACAATTTATAAATTTTAGGAATTAAAATGAAACTTAATATAAACTTAAATGATCAAATGTATACTTTAATTTTTCTTCTCTTTTTATAATATGGGTTAACATATAAATTTGCCCCTATAAGTTTTCATTCAAGAGTGCTAGGCACCCGGAAGATTTTTTTTAGATTTAATGTCATCCTAAAGTTTCCAAATCATATTATTGTTGTCCGAGCCACTATTCAAGTTCAGTTTAAACATTAATTGATTAGATGTTTGTAACACCTCTTAACTTTACTTTTACGAACAATGGAGACTATTTTTGGATCACTTCAATTCTTTCCAAAGTCTAAAATTAGTGGATCAAGTGAAATTTTCAAAACACTTCTTCGATTACTATTCAGTTGATAACCTTAAAATTTTGGTCAATTTTAAAAATTGTAACTAATTCTAAAAAATTTAAAATCAAGTTATTCAAATATCCATTTGAAGCTCATTCAATTCTCTATAGGAAAAAATACTCAATAATCATTTTCAAGCTCAATTAGAACAGAACAACCCATGAAGAATCATTGTTCATTTATTCAATTTTCTAAATTTTTCCTCAAATTTTTGAAATGTATAACTTTCTTTGTACACATCCAATTTAGTCAAAATATAACTTATTTTAAAGCTTGGAATATATAATATTTAACTTGAAAATTTCATAAAATTTGGATACCATTTTTCCTATTTTGCACTTATGAAACTTGAGCATTTGTTAAGGGTTGTTAGACACTCTTTTACCACTTTTAAGCATGTCAATCACTCATTCTTCCGCATACACCACTAGTTTTAGTTTACTTTGATATACTTAGCATGCTCACATGATTTACTTGGCATACACATCATGCTTGTCAAAGTTGAAGTTCTTCATACAAGGTTCCACAACATAACATAAACAAACAGTCACAAACATTTTTCATCATTCTCTTTTCAACAACTTAAACAAATAGTTCTAAATGCTCAAAAGGCATTGATATTGCAAGTTAGAGTAACCTTATTTCAACTGGAACAAGTAATGAGTTTAAAGTAGGATAAAAGTCAACAAAATGGAGATAAGAGTTTATTGATTCGTTTTGAAACAATCGAGTGAGTTAGGATGTGGGCTTTTATCATCAATTAGATTTGAGTTTTCTCTTTAAAATGAGTGGTAGTTCACTCGAATCCTATTACCATACTAAGAGATATGCCTTCCAAATTTGGACAAAAATACCGAAAAATAAAAAATGACAAAATGAACAGTAACTTTTGAAATTAAAACTAGGCACGATTTTGAAATGAAACTATCCAGAAATTATTTTATCCCATACATTTATCAAGGTATCCTTCCATAGAGCTTGAAATCACTCAATTTCGATTTTCCTTCAATTAACTATGAATTTTCAAAGTTTAGGGTGCTGTGAATAGTAACCCGAAAGCAAAAATTTTCAAACTCCATTTTTTACAACTTATAACCAATTAAAGTGATTCCAAATGCATAGAGTGTTACAATCAGTTATTTAGAAATCAAAGATTAATATGACTTTTTAATTTCGGCTATTCCTTCACATCATTTCATGTAACTATTAGACGTCATTTTTAGTAAATAATCGACGACTAAAGCCTAATGTGCAAAGAAATGTTAGTTACAGTACCACTAAACTTAATGGTACTTTAACTAACATTGTTAGTGGTAAATAACTAAAACCAACGTTAAAAGCAACGATAGACGTTAAAAGTGTACCTTGCATAAACTTTATTAAATTAACGTTAAAAGCAATAATAGATGTTGGTTATTGGTAAATAACTGATGCCTAAATGTTTACTTCCAACATTTCTCATCGAGTGGTTTGCATTTAACATCAATTTGTCTATATGGCCAGCGTTACATCTTTCTATGTAATGTTGTATAAATAATTGATGTCTAACGGATAAAAGAACAACACTCAATAACACGTTCTTGAGTAAATTCTTTTTTTCTTTTTTTCAATAACACTCAATAATTGATGTCTACTATCTTATGTTCGCCAACCTTACAGTATTCATTATTTTAAATAACTACTATCTTATGTTCCCCCACATTGTTGTTTTTATAATAGTTCTTTTAGAAAATATTTATTTTATATGAATTCTATTAAAGTTGTTGTAGGAAGCACATAGAAAATAGTTTTTTAGATATGTGTCTAATGGAGAACTCTGACAATCTATTTATAGACATACAAAGTTTACCCTTTTGAATTTTGAAATCTATCTTTTATCTATTATAAAATTCAAATTTTGTCAGAAACTACTAAATATGAGAAATTAAATAAAGATGATTTATCTAAATCTGTTCAACAAATATAGTGCCCATTTGGGAACGCGGTAGATAAGTACTTTTACTCAAGTCGAGGTAAATATGTAAAGGAGATTACCTCGTTTTGTGGAAAAACATTGTTGAGCATGCGTTTAGCTTTTCCACACGCTCCAACAAACAAACCCATAATTTAACCAATTTATTTAATTTGAATAAAGAGTCAATTTGAGAATATAATTTAATTTGTCTTCACAAATTTAAACAAGATACAATATCAAAATTTAATTTATCTTTATAAATTAAATCCAGGATCTTATCTTTTTAAATCAAGATTTAATTTATCCGTATAAATTAAATCCAAGATCTCTTCTTTTAAATGAAGATTTAATCTATTTCTTAAAATAAATCCAAGAAATATCTTTATCATATATATTATATATATAAATATTTATATATGTAATATATATACATACACGAAATTTATAATATATATATATAACAAATTTATATACACATATATATTATCCCAAGAATATTCATTGAATTTTGATCCAATGAATTCAGACATTTCAACTTGTGTGAAGCCATTTTGTATGTGATCTTGTAGACCCATATGAAGTTGGTAGTGTGCCAGTGAATATACTAACCTGCAAGTTGTAAACAATTTCTATCAAGACATTACGACTATCAAATTCACATGAGGATATGAAAACTGATACAACTTATCATACAATCACATCACGTCCTTTTATCACTATTTCAGTCAAAAATAAGGCATTGATTTGTCATCCTCATATTCCTGATCGTTGCTTTCTCGATCCTTGAGTGGTCTAACTATAGAGATGGAACTTCTTTCCATCACAGTATGACTATACATTTCTTAAACTCACTCATCGAGAGCCCCAGCAATATCTCTCTACTAATATGAAGGATAAATCATAACTTGATCATTCATATTTCTTGTCATGAAATCTACCAAATCCGAGCATAGCCTTTATCATCACTCGATCAAAATTAACTTTCGACTAAGTTAAAGCTGAATGACTCTCATATAGGAATCCATGATTATCTCAAGTTAAATGGCACGGTGACGTAGTCGTTTGAATCCTCAAGGAACCAAAACGTTGTTCACTTTTAATTATTGATTTGAATCCTCAAGGAACCAAAGGATTAAAAGAGATTCCACTCACGATAATGATCATAAGACAAAAAAAGGCGATAAAAAAAATTAAAGAGTGGATAAGAAAAAAAAAGATTAGATTTTTCTGTTTCCTTTCAATAATTGGCAACAATTGTTCATCCTTTAGTGTGAAATTGTTCTAAAACTTATAATGTTATGAGTTCAAATTTTGCATGTAAAGATCTTGTTAATAGATCATCTAACAACTATCTCTATAAACATTTTTTGAACTCAGAAACATGCATTGAAAAAACAAACCATCGGAATCCAACTCATTTAAATTTTTTTTACATAAAAAAATGTCAATGATGATTATAAAATGATAAGAGTATAAGATATTATAATCTGAAAAGTAAATGTGACGCCAAAAGGAAATTAGTGCATAATCTATGAAAGGGGAGCAAGAAGACCAGTCACGTTACTATGTCTCTCCCTTTGTTTCTCCCTCCTTTTAATAGCTTTCTACTAATTTGGATTTCAACTTTGTCTAGTTTTCAGAAGAGAAAATTTACAATGTCCAAACTCCTCAAAATGAATTTATTATACTTGACGCAACACTCATTAGTCATTAGTTTAGTTCTTTTTTCTAATTTTATAAGGTACTGTTCAACATTTAACTCTAACACTGTTAATTTTCAATGATTATTTGTTGTGCCAACCATTAATATTTTTTTGGAAATTAAACTTAATATATCAATGTTCGAAAATTTTTTATCAACATTTAAAATTTCGATGACAATACCTTTTGTTCACAATGTTAAAATTAGATGACTAAAAAGACTCTGTATAAAATTAATAGAACAAATGAAATCTTCAATAAAATTAAATACTGAATTAGTAAAATTATACTGTTACCGTTTATTGAATGCATCACTCACAGAGAAATTTATTTATTTATTAGCTTAACTTTTTGTGCGTCATATTTCATTATTGTGAATGCTAAAACATCATGTGAACATTTTTTTTATTATTTTCTAATAGTTTAATCAAAAGTTGGTCCATAGGCCAAGCCAGAATGCAAAATTTACAAGATTGGTACGTGTGTGTCAGACTCTTTGGTGAGGATAACTTTCCGCTTAGCCTATAAAACTCGTTTGAATTATTAGTGCACCAAGCTATATATAATGAGAGTGTGAGGGGATTTATTTGCCGAAAAACATGCAAATGGAAAACCAACTTGAAGATCAACATTTGGAGGAGCTCCCAAGACCAGGAACAGCCTTTTTCAAGACTTGTTTCAATGGACTGAATGCCTTATCAGGTCCCCCCCCCCATGTAAATGTGTTTGTGTGTGTGTATCTCCCTCCCTTCTCCCTCCCTCTCTCTCTCTCTCTCTGCTGATGTGTTTTCCCCTTCTTTCTAAGAACAAAATCACTAAAAAGACTGTTTTTTTTCAGTATAACATGTATGATACTTCTTGCAACAAATATTTATTTGTTGTTGGAAGAGATCTCCTTTTGAAAGTTCTGATTCAAATCCAGTCACCTTTTATCCCGCAGTATCTTCATCTAATACTCTCTCACTCTTTCTCTCTCTTCTCTGTCTTCTTCTTCTTCCATTGCTGGTTTTTCAGTTACCATGCAAGTTTTTATGCATTTTTAAGAGTTATTTTTTCTTCAATGCGGAAATATGCATACATCAAAGTTCAGAACTTCCAAAACTGATTTGACAGCATTAGGTACTTTGTAAAATTTGGATTACCATATATCCAAGATAAGTGACACACACGCTTGCGCGCACAAAACAAACTCACACAGAGTAATTGATCACTAAAAAAGTGAATTCAAACGCAGAGATCCAAAGTTTAGAACAGCCATATTGATTAGACCCATCTATTGACCTGTAAAGCTTTAAGTTTTTCATGACAAGATGTTCAAAAAGAGTAGTTCATGGGATCCTAACAATGGTGAATGTGCAATTTAGGTATCGGGATTCTTTCAATGCCTTATGCAGTATCTCAAGGAGGGTGGTTGAGTTTAATTCTGCTGCTTCTAGTTGCAATCCTCTGTTGTTACACAGGGATGCTTCTGCATAGATGTATGGATGGACGTCCACTCATAAAATCCTACCCTGATATAGGAGAGGAGGCTTTTGGGTGCAAAGGCAGAGCCATAGTTTCTATTTTCATGTACCTTGAGCTGTATCTGGTGGCCACAGGTTTTCTTATATTAGAAGGTGACAACTTGGAGAAGTTATTCCCAAACATGAGCTTTAAAGTCTGTGACCTTACAATTGCAGGAAAACAAGGCTTTGTGCTTCTCACAGCCCTAGTGATATTACCAACCACATGGTTAAGAAGCTTAGGTATTTTGGCCTATGTTTCTGTTGGTGGTGTTCTGGCTTCAATTATTCTGGTCGGTTGTGTTATCTGGGTTGGAGCTTTTGGTGGTGTAGGGTTCCATGAAAGAGGGGAAATGGTGAATTGGGGAGGATTGACTACTTGTGTTAGCCTCATTACATTTTGCTACTGTGGCCACGCCGTGTTTCCGACCATACGCAGTTCCATGAAAGATACAAGACAGTTCCCTAAGGTAACAAACATGTTTTTTTGTAGTTGCAATATGCTGATCAATCAAACCTTTAACACATAATCAGCCTATCAAACCAAAAACAGAAAAATTGTCGTGGATAACATATATTTGATCGTACTAGACTTTGATTCAGCATTTTTTTTTGGGTGTTTAAGATTAACATGACATGTGCAAGACAAGACAGTGGTGCTAATACATAATAATGTCCTTTAAACTACGTCAAATTTCAATTTACTCCCTTAAATTTAAAAATTGTACTTTTAGTCTTTAACATTAACACCGTTAGTTTTATTTGATAAAAAATGCTAGTTCAATAAATTTAAACCTTAACTTTGCAACTAAATACTAACCAAGCATGTTTCAATTTAAAATGTAAATCAGATAAGAAATTAAAATTTTCAAAAAATTATACTAAAAAATAAAATTTAAACATATTTTATTGGTATCTAGATGCAAAGTCATTATCTAATTTGTTGAGTTAGCATTTTTTATTAAATAAAACTTATGATGTTAAGATTAAAGAATTAAAAATACACTTTTTAAACTGGATGAGTTAAATTCAAATTTGATATAAACTTAAAGGATCAAACATATATTTTACCCTATTTTTATTGTAGGACGTGACGGTATGAATCTAGATTATAACACTAAAGATTTGCCTAGATCGACCAATTCAGAACGGGTCATTTTTATACTAATTGATAGGAAGAACTAGTGCAATTTTTTGTTTTTGATTCCTATACCAGTACAGAATTATAAGATTAAAAGATAGAGAATTTTAACCAGATTCCCTCATCATCTTCAATGATTAAATTCTCTCATTTTTATTTTTCCTTTTGTAGGTATTGAACCACTTATTTTGTTCAATTGCAGGTTCTGCTTGTTTGCTTTATCTTAAGCACAATAACCTATGGACTAATGGCTATCACAGGCTACAAGATATTTGGCCAATATTTAAAGTCTCAAGTGACCTTAAATCTTCCAACAAGAGAAATAAGCACCAAAATAGCGATATATACTACATTAATTAACCCCTTCACTAAGTATGCAATTATAATCACTCCAACTGCCAATGCTATTGAGAGCAAAATGCCATTTCATAAGAAAAGCAGGCCTATTAGCATAATGATTAGAACAAGCATTTTGATAAGCACTGTAATTGTTGCACTATTCATTCCCTTTTTTGGATACCTCATGGCTTTTACTGGCGCTTTCTTGGGTGTTACTGGCTCATTATTGCTACCTTCCCTGTGTTACCTAAAGATCAATAAATCTGCTCGAAGATTTGGGTTTGAGTTGATGATCATTATAGGGATTCTACTGATAGGACCATTCATTGCTGTAGTGGGCACCTACAACTCTGTGAGACAAATAGTGAGTCATCTACAGAAGCTGTGAGAGTTTGCTTAAATCTTCTAGAGAACCAGTTTAGCAAACTAATCTAATGTGTACAGCACTAAAGATGCAAATAAAAATGCAAGATTGTTGTGATCTAAGCAGAAGAGTATTTGAAAAGATTGTGAAATACTTGTAACTCTTGCACATGGAAAATGATTAAATTAAATCATCCTTTTATACTTTTTCTAGCAGGCTTCCACCAGACCATATCTTTCCAAAGAAACAAGGAAAAAACAAGACAACTTTCCCGCAATGGTTTTTGAGGATTTTGTCAATTGCAAGTATCTAAAAACCACTAGCATGAGATCATAACTATCTGTATAGAGAAATCTGGTTGTAGAGAAGGTTGTAGAGAAGCACTTGATAGCTTTGGTTGGAGAAAAGAATACAATTGGCATGTTATTTGGCAAGCGTTTCAATTCAAACATCTGTTTGAAGAATATGGCCTTGAAACTTGACTTGTTTCCCAGCTACGAAACCCATGTGGGAGCTGGCTGCAGACTGATTCCAGCGAGCATTGCTAATGCCTTTTGATGACATCCTAAATAATCATTTTACATGTTTTCTCTCAAGTGAAAAGTTTACAAGTTTCCAAAAAACATGAAACTCTTTTTGACTGAACTATTTATGGATCATCAAATGAGAATGAATACTCTAAGGATGTTATTAATTTAATTTGGGCTGAAAATGGATCTGTATATCTTGTTTGGGGCTTGAGACTTCAAATTAAAGGGTTTGGATCAAGTGCTATACATGGGATGATTAATTTGAACCTAAATAATCACACTTCAGGCCTAAAATGCTTATTATCATTTGTTTATTTTATTTGTGTGAAAATCTGATTATCACTAGATTTTAGGATAGATATTAGTTTAGATTTGAATTTTATCTTTTTAGATTCTAAATTGTATTTCATATTTTGAGGATAGAATTTCAAAGTGCAGCCTTTATAAATACATTGTACTCCTCATTCTTGAAAGAAGATTATGAGATTTGAGTTTTGAGATTAAGAATTTGCGTTTTACAAGTTGCTTCTTGTTTGAAAGAATATTCTCTCTATATTCTTTATTAAACTAATAGACTTATCAAGGATTGATTAACGTTATGACGTATTCCAACACTTAGGGTTATTGTTCTTCTGTGTTCAAGGGTTCAAGTGAATCATAAAAACATTTGTTTTAACGTTCTTAAGGTGCGTATATTTCTGATTGGTTGTGAGTTTGTATGATCTTTCCCTTTGGATTCACACTACTTTTGCTCTTATATAGGTTTTGTCACATTAGTTTTTCCTAAAAAGGTTCAAATGAGACAACATTATGAAGTGTATCTATAAATTTATGTGTGTTAACAAAAAAACTCAAAATTTTAACATAATCATCTTCAATATAGGAATTTGATACGATGAAGTGTAAATAATGTATAAAATATATTCTAATATAAGTTTTGATTTGGCCAAAAAAATTATAAGTTTTGATCAAAAAAAACATATTTTTAAAAATATTCTTAAGAGTTACGAGGCAAAAATGCCCACTAGGGTAAAATGCCACTAATGTTAACCACCCCAAAGCTTCCGTCACTTCCTGTGGGTCCCACCAATGGTCCACCTGTCTCTCAATCCCCCTCTCCCTCTCACCGGACCAGAGGAGGAACTCTGAGGAATGTTCCAGTGGATGGAGTCTGCAGGAAGAAATCTTTTTTTTTTTTTTGGGGGAGGGGGAATGGTTGTGCATGTGAACATTTTTTCACCCAAAAAAAGTTCATGGTGCTGGATGCCGGTTTAAGAAAAGCGTATATAGGCACTCCCCCTTAATACTATTCTTAATGGGGTTAATAATTTAAAGTTGAATGTATATTTTTATAATAGAGAAGAAACCCATGTAATTTAAAAAAAATGCAAGAGAGAATATATTATTTTTCTCTTATATACTTAATGACTAAGACGTTGAGCACTTAGGTCATTCAAGTGTAACATGACCATAGCAATAGAACCAAAAAAGAAAATTAATCTTTCGATCCATATGATTTATTGACTTAATTACAACTCAATTCCTCCAATTTGACTTAATACAACTCAATCTCTATGATTTTACCGCAATTGTAACATATTCCTTTATTTTTAACTCATTGTTACTCAATCATTTATAGTTTTAATAATTTTATAGTTTAATCTTGACATTTTTATTTACCTTCTTAACATTATAAAATCATTTAAAATTTAATTGCAGCAAGTTAAACTTATAATTCAATTGCATAATCAAAATATAGAAATTGGATTACAAATTAATTAAACTACAGTGGCAAAAAGATTAATTTTGGACCAAAAGATTAGTTTTGCAGGCTAAAACTATTCGCTTCCCTACAGTGGTCATTAATATACTGCGACAGAGCATTTATGCAGTTCAGTCACCCATAAAGTGTTTCCAAGACCAAGTATGCCTCATTTCACATGTTGGATTCCTTTTGGAAAAGCAGAGAAATGCTTTTACACAAATCAAGATAAATATATGGAGGGAATTATCTCGTTTTACCGAAAAACACTGTTGAACGTGCCTTTGACCTTATATAACTCTTTGCCAAATAAACCTGTTAACTAATTTGATATCATTGTAGCTACATTCCTTACTTCTTCCTCCCATGCTCCTCCCGAAATATTATACCAATAAATTTGAGAATTAGAATATTTCTAAATTATAAATTAGACAGTATTATCAGAGATTCAACTCATAATAAAGGCAGAAGAAATAAACAGTGATAGAAGAGGCTCTTGCCTCACTACAATAAAAAATTTTGGAATCACTTCCGTTTTACCAAAACTGTCATTCCCCCGGATGCTGTCCAGTATATCAGAAATGCTTGAGTCCTACAGAACCAATAAAGCAAGCTCAAAATGGTTAAGGCTTTAAACATCACAAAAATGATCCAGTAAAACCATTTCATATACTGCTCTTAACTGATGAGCAATCATTTACATGGACTTCTTTTTTTTTTTTTTTGTGGGTGGTACAGTGGGTTCTTTTGTCTGATGAAGCACTTCACCAATCATTTTTAACCATAAACCATTGAAATTCTTGTGAAAATTATGCTGGAACCAATCCAAAATTTCTGTATGAAGTTCCCTTGGATTCTCCTGCCACACCATTCTTAACATAGCAGAGCTATCAATCAACCTACTCTTTAACTTGCTCACGAGATTTACCACCCTTCTTTGACAAAATGCTTCTTTCTTCAAAATGCTTTCAGGAGGAGCTGCCATATATTTTCTCATAGATTTTAAACATGGACACACCTGACCAACAAGCAAAGCGTAGGCGAAAACTTGCATCCTAAGATCATTATCACTAATTGGTAACTGACACTT
>JANTPZ010068642.1:1024-14844 GCA_025593235.1 Vachellia pachyceras | reverse complement strand
AAATTATCTCTTCATTGTGATTGGACTAACACACAATGCAGAATCACCCTTCTTCTGCTACTGGACTTGCTACTTTCCCCTTGTGATCTCTTTGAAGGACCCGCTTCGTTTGATCCAATTTGTTGCAAGTGATGCTGCTGCTGATGATCCATTGACACTGACCTTCTTATGGATTCATCATCTTCTTCATCAGCTTCATCTCTATCATTCTATGCCTCCCTCGCAGAAAACCCAGATCGTTAAAAGCACGCAACGCAGGTTTCGGGCCTTCTTCCACAACCCCAACTGTTTCATCGTTCCTTCTTCCAACCCCTCCTCCATTAATTATTTCCTCACTCCCATTCTGAATTTCCCGGGAGGATGAAGATTCATTTCCTGAGGAAGATTCTTGTATCACAGGTGGAACCACTTGATGGGTCGAAGCATTATTGAAGGTGAAGATAAGAGCATGACATAGAGGGCAATCAGAGTGAGATTTAAGCCATTGATCGATACAAGGAAGGTGAAAAGCGTGGCTGCATTTAGGCAACAGTCTCACATGTTCATCTTCTCGGAACTCACTGAGGCAAACAGAGCAATCTGTGACACCAACCAAGCCATCCTATTTTGTACTTACACACTATATGAGAGCTTCATCCAATCCATTGGTTTGAACAAGCCATGGCTTGTGAAGGGTTGTGATTTGGAGATTCAGATATCCTGCATTTTTCTGAAAAATGGAAATAATTATGGTTAAAAACTCACTGTAGTAGTAATTCCATGCAAGGCTATTATTATTAATGTGTGGAGCCACTTGAGCCGTCAAGTTAGTTGTACCAGGCACAATTATGTAGTTAGGACTTATAATTATTTATGAATGAATTTATGAACATATCCTATCACAATTTATTCCCAGAACATGACAGATTAAATATTTCAAGAATGAATTCAACAAAAAGATAATATTGGTCACTTTTTTTAAAAAAATAAAGTTAATCTTTTTATTAATTTATAATATTGAACATACCTACACTATGCTAGTGTGTATGATGACCATTTCTGAGTTATAAGGAAGCATCATGCCATATCTTTTGACCATCAGGTTATAAGAGACGTGGCGGGGTGAATATATATTCAAGAGTAAACAGATAAATATGTTCTGTAAAAAAACAGAGAGAATATTTAAGAAAGAATCTTAGGGTTGTGAATACTAGAATTATTTGCAATTCAACAAAGATACGATGCTCTCTTAATTTGTCTCTTCTTTTCTCTGTGCATCACATCCTTTTATTTCTATGGCCTTATTTAAGTAAACGACCACCCTAATTATCTAAGTATATTTCTTCCTACAAATTTGGGGTTAACTTGTTGCTAACTTCATAGAAATTGGTGTTTTCTTTGATTAAATTAACTGAGATACATACATATATATATATATATAATATTCCAGCACAATAGGGAAACTCTAATCTTCTTAGTTAATTAAAAGCCTAAAATTGCACGTCATCCTCAACTTGAATCACAAGATGGCTTAATTTATAATCGCTAATACTCATCTACACAGTAATCATGAGCATTGACTCTCAGAGGGAATAAAGCTAATTACAAGAGTGTATTTTTAAATTTAAAGTAAGTTTACTCTCAATTAAAGAGTCTTCTTTTAGTCTTCATTAATTCTTGCTCAAACCAAACTGCATGTATCATGAGTTTGACCAAGATATAGTTGTTTTCCATAAGACTATCTAATCGATTAGATTTGAGTATTCTCTAACCCCATTGGGGAGGAACTCTATCAAATGAATTCTAAGCGTTCAAAACTCGTTCCAGTAAAATCGACACCTCTCGGTGATGATCAATTTATCTCATGATCCAAATTGTTTTATAAATATATATCAGTTAAGTTCCTTCTTAGCTGTTGTCTGATTAGGTATTTATGACTGTAATGGCTGTAATATTGGCTGCTGTAGCTGTTCATCTTTAGTATTATCAATTTCTCTTTCTTTGATGCACTTTCATCTTTTCACGCTCTGCCGACAAATTGTCACACTTTAAGTGGTGGCCTATGTGGACTGTTTTGTATGGGTACATGAAAAAGCATGTATTCCCAAGCTTCTTGGAAAAAAGAAGGTATATTTTCATACGATAAAAATAAATGCATATCCGTCCAATTCACCTGCTTTGACAGATCTATGCCAACCAAAATTATGACAAATTCATCATAATTTCTAAGGTTCAGATAAATATTCTTTGTTTTCTTTCCCCTTTGTTTGGGCTATGCGACCACATGCTCAAAATCCACAAGAACTTGAGATCATCCAAGTCCCTTAATCCACTCAGTAATAACTAAAAATTATTAATTGCTCCATTCAATCCTAAATATAAGATCTCGTTTATAATGATGTCTTATATTTAGGATTGAATAGAGTATTAATTTATTTAAAGGTTGAACAAGTATCAGATCTTCGTTTCGTAGACATGGATTATAATAAATCGTATCAATATACATGGATTCAAACTCAACAGGTGAAAGATGGTGAAAATGGATGTAGGGTTAAATTGCATAACAAGAAGTGTTGGGTTTGAGGTCAAAATCCAAGTCCTACATGGTAGTCCACTGAGCATGGTCAAAGTCTCAGATAATGAAATGAAAAAACCTATGACTACCGGTTCATCATAAGAACCTTGCTCTTCCCCTTGCTCATCCCCAGATTCTTTGACAGTCCTTTCACTGAATTTTAGGCGAAGTAATCGCCCCATTAATTCCTGCAAGGCACAGCTCAAGAGTGAGTGATAACTCCTAGAAATTGATAGCATTCTAACATATTTTCTTCTCATTTCATCTGTTCTTGAAAGCCAAAATGTACATAAAAAGAAGTTTTTAAAAGAAAATATGTATCAAGTTAAATTCAAAGAAATGCTTGTTTTATTTGGTTAATTAAAGGATAACTTATGCTTCTTTTTTGTAAAGGGCGAAAGACAATCCAATGGCCAAGGAACAAAGCTTGTAACAGCAAAGATTGAATAAAGACCATCTATCATTAAGCTAAGGAGGACTTGAAGCTCTTTGTATCACATGCTTCAGCCAACAAACATTTTGGCTGAAGCCAGTGAAGACCTGATGCTCTCTGTGCCACATGCTTCAGCCAAGAGGAATGTTGGTTGAAGCCAACGAAAAGCTGACATCTGTACAACTATGCGTTTTACTTGTTGCAACTGGTTCTAGGGTTAGATATTGGAGGGTTTGGCTGAAATGAACTCATTCTTCACCCCTAGGAGGTGCTTGAGGTCATTCTTTACTAGGACTTGGAGCTTTTGAAGATATTTGGAGCTTTAGGAGAGATTTCAAGAGAGATTTTGGAGTTACCACCTAGGGTTTTCTTCTCTATTCTTTTCTCCTTAGTTAATGATGTTCTCACTTGTTAAACTTAGTTTTCTTGTATATATACAAATGAGTAGCTAAGCATTTCATTTCTAGGGTTACTTTGAACCTCTATATGGATTAAAACTTCATTATTTTCCTTCTTTTTGGCATTCAATGAAGGATTATGTGTTGAGTTTATTCTTTACTTCATGCCTCTAAATGCTTGATCACCATTTAGTTGATTTGTTGAATGAGATGATCTTAAGAGAGATTTTCTTGTTTGAAGAACTTGGACAAACTCATGCTAGACTTGAAACTCATGATTGAGTGAAAAGTTTGTTGATAGGAAAGAGATTTACCTATTAACCTAGTATTGTCATTATAAGGTTGGTACTTAATGACTATTTTCACTAGCTTGTTGCAAGAGATTGAATGAGTTCTTGAAAATAGATGTTGGTTTTGACTTGAGAGAGCTTTTCCAATATTTGTGAATCTTAGGCAAACATTAGATTCTTCATTAAAGCTAATTAAGAGAGAAATAACTAGTTTTATGAAGTATAGAGGGAAAAGTAATCCTAAAGTCTCAATTTCTTAGAGTAGAAATCAACTTGTGTTTTGCATTTTAACTTATTTTGTTTTGAACCAACAATTATTTCTTGAATTGAACTTCTCAAAAATGATTTTTGCCCAACCTAATTAGTAGCACAATTGCATTTATTAGCTCACTTTTGCCATGGTCTTCGTGGGAACAACAACTTTTTATACTACTTGCGACCAGTATACGTGCGGTAGAGAAATGGCAAACAGTGGACCATTTTCATTCAACATGAGAGCTAAGACAAGCCCCACTAGAACTCAAATCTTATCTAAAATGACATTTAGAGAAATCATACCTTCCCATCCAGAGTAGAAATGGCGGCCTCTGCTTCATCCCTTGTTTCAAAAGAAACAAATCCATACCCCGCAGTTCTCCCATTAGGGCTGTCAAAGACAACCCTGGCTGAAACTGGTGTTTTGAAATTCTCCGAGAAAAATGCCCTGAGATGGCTAGATCTTGCTTTCCACGCAAGATTGGATGCATAAATTTTATGGCTTGTTTCTCCGGCAGGCGGGCTTTTAGGAGGACGTGGAGGAGGAGGTTTCTTGAATCTCTTTGCAAGCTCTACCCTTATCATCCTGCCAGACAAGTCTTATATTGCAGGATTCTGAGTCAAGAGAATTGTTGCCAGACAAATTTTAGATCAGATATTCAATGTAAATTTTTCTGTTACAGTTTTGGCGCTATTTGATACACGTCAAAGTACCACGCAGACAACTTCAGGATAGACTCAACTTAACCCTTTTATGATGTCCATATCACAAAATGGTAAGCCGAAAAACTGATCTGACATTCATACTGTAAGTACAATTTTGTATGTATAGTTAACAGTCACTTAACTAAGTCAAACAGACACAGCTAGAGCTTATAGCTAGTACAATTATGAACAAACTATACCAGTATGGTTAGAAAAGATTCTATCATTGATCATTTCATAAGGAAAACAAGCCACCTAATTTTTGTAAACTGCGAGTAAACTATCTTGTTTTTACACTTGAAGAACGTCCGCTTCCATGACAATTGAAACGAATTGAAGAAGTGGTGGTACAAACCCCAGCTCATTGATATTGTTTTTTCAGAAGTCAAAGCCAGTAAAAGACAAGTTTTTGCATACCAATTTCAACTGAATCTTGAATCTTAAATAAGTACCAGAAGATACAATGCATGGACAAAGATCACAACAAGGAAAATAATTTACTCAAGTAAAATGCTCCGCAAACTGAAGAGGAAATTTAGTCAAAGCTGGGATGCCTTAGCTCATCGTGGAGCACAAGTGACTAAGAATAGACTCTATATGGTATATGCCGTATCTGATACACCCTTCATACTGTGTTTAATCTAAATTCAGAGTTTGAAAAAATCAAAATGTGATGTGATTCTGCCGTTTCAAAATCCCTACTAGATGAAATTTGACTCTCTTCATTGGTGACTGTAGGCCGCTGGACTTATGATTCAACAATGATGAATCATGAATAGAGTAATCCAGTTATTGTTCTCTAACTAAATTGTCAGTGATATTTGCGATTAGTGACATGGATTTCATGTCCTGATCATTATAATCTACAGAACAAGCTAGACCCCAATTCCTGAAGACCCGATTCTGCAAACACCAGTCTGAGAACTGTATCGTAACACAAAACCAACTTTGAGGAAATGAAAACAAAGAACGACACATTTAGTATATATAGCAATACCTTATAACAGAACCAGAACGAAAAGTGCTTTTGACATATCACAGCTATATTTAAGGAAAAGAATTCTCAGACCACACAAGCAACTTACATGAGAGTCAAATTTGTCAATAGCAGCCTGAGCCTCTTCCCCGGAAGCCATAGTGACGAATGCAAATCCTCTGCTCTTCCCATCTTTGTTCTTTATTTACTTCAATTAAAAATCAGAAATTCAATCTTCAAAATTACAGAAATTAAAAGGGAGGGTAGGAGAAGAGCCCCAAAAAGAGGGGCAAGATGAGAAATTGAAAAACCTCAACATGGGTTACGGTTAAGCATTGACCAAAGAGGTTCTTGATGTCGACCACCGACAGAGACCATGGTAGATTAAACACGTAGAGTTTCTTTTTTATGTTGGTCTCCTGGGTTTGCTCTGGTTTTTCTTCTGTCGCCGCCTCTTGCAGCGCAGAGCATAATTCGAAGCAGAGCCTTGTGCTGGAGTCTATGGAAGGGAAAATCGATGGGACGACACAACTGTGGGAAATGGGAGAGAGTAGAGTTTCTTTTTTATGTTGGTCTCCTGGGTTTGCTCTGGTTTTTCTTCTGTCACCGCCTCTTGCAGCGCAGAGCATAATTTGAAGCAGAGCCTTGTGCTGGAGTCTATGGAAGAGAAAATCGATGGGACGACACAACTGTTAGGGGAGAGCAATGGGCGGGGAGGGCTGTCCCGTGGGGTAACCCGTCATCCGCCCGTGAGAGGATATACGGGTACAGGGTGTCCCGCACCCGTGATGTAACCCGTTTAAGCCCGTACTGATGGGTACAGGTCTAAACGGGAGGGATGGAACGGGTACCGGGTTACCCGTGCCACTATCATTCCTCATATTTTTTTTCCATAGCATACCTACATAGAGATCAGTGCAAACCACAAATCACAAGATTTTTTTTACTATTATTTATGAGGAGCATTATGGACACTTGGCTTGTAAGGAAACAAACCGTTTGGAGATGAAAAACAATTGGAAATGAAGCATCAGATGGCATCGTTTGGAGTTAGGGAGCTGAACAATGAACATGTTGAATTTTTAGAGAGCACGGCGCCGTTTGAACAAGGAAGAGAGGAACATCGCGCAACCTAAGAGCTGCTGGAACAGTAGAGTGTCGGAGGAGCGAGGCTGCTGGAGCGTCGGCTGCGAGCTGAACTTCGAAGACTGGAAGAGAGCGCTGGAACCAAGAGGCAGCAGCTGGAGAGCTTGCTGGTTTTCGACGAGGAGTTGGGGGCGACGCAACTGACACGCTGGTTTTCGGCCAGGAGCTGGAGCTCATTGGCTCATCGCAGAGGAGCTGGGGGCGATGCAACAGCACTGACCATTGAGTCTGAGAGTGAGACACTGACGCTGAGAGACTGACATACAGAGTTGAAACTTGAAAGTGGAGTGTTCAGCTGGTGCCTAGCTGCAAGACTAGGACGATTGGACGAGTAACAACGCTGGCGGGAGGCTCGAGGCTGGCTGGAGTGCTGAACTTCTGAAGTGAAGACACGCGAGACGCGACTCATGCTCAGTGATTGGACCGTCGGCAGTTGTTTGCGTGCCGAACTAATGCTTCAGCATTTAACTCATTCAAATTGAATAATACTGTGTCCATGGAAAGACACGCTGAGTGACACGCGGCGAGAGGTAACTGAAGTTTTTTTTAATATATATCAGTACACGGGCGGGGCACGAGAGCCCCGTGGGTGCACCCGTTCCCCGCCCTGTTAAGCCAGTACCCGCCCGTTACAGGTCCAAAATGGGCGGGCTTAAACAGGTTGCTTTTGACGGGTTACGGGCAGGTAGGGCGGATCTGGGTTTTCTTGCTCAGCCCTAACTGTGGGAAATGGGAGAGAGAGACATTGAGACGTTGAGCTTTATTGAATCAAAGGCTATGTTTGGTTTGGTGGTGGAAAGGGAGAGGATGGATAGGAGGAGATGCGGAAGGGTATAAGGTTATTTTGTTTGGTTTAGTTAAAAGGGAAGAAATGGGAAGAATTTTTAATGATCTTTTGTTTGGTTTAGAAGGGGAAGGGAGGGAAGTTAATAACCAATTTACCATTTTACCCTTATATGTTGATTTATATTTATTTACTTATACAATTTATTTAAATTAGTTTTCACTCATGAAAATTAATCACCTCTTCTATTTAATTAATTAAAACAATTATTAAGGTATTTCTCTCATATAATTTATTTAAATAATTAAAAAATAGAATTTATATATAGTGTTATAAAATGAGGAAATTTGAGAGTAGAAGAGAAAAGTAAAAAAGATTGAGAGAAGAGAAGAGATGAGAGGAATTGAGAGAATATCATAAAATGAAAAGGGAGAAGAATGAAAGTCTCTATTCATTGTGGCTATGCCTTCTATTTATAGGCATAAATTTACATCACGGTAAATCACTATAAAAGATTATATAAGATAATAAGGGAATATAAAATACAATTGAGAATATTGGGAGATATGGACATCCACATAATAATATTTATAACACTCCCCCTTGGATGTCCATGACTAAACATATGCCTCATTAAAAACCTCTTTAGAGAAACCATGTGGGACAAAACCTAGATGAGAAAAAAAAAGAGTACAATGTTTATAAATACACATCCTAATGCTACCTCATTAAAAACCTTTCTAGGAAAATCCAGTGGGACAAAACCTAGATAAGGAAAAAAGAGTACAGCGTGTATCGACTCCCCCTCTTAACAACATTACTCAATATCCCTAAGTTTGCAAAGTAACTTGATGAATAAAGATGCTATATTTTCACTAGAACGAATTTGCAGAATGATAATTTCAACTCCTTTTGAAAGGTCATAAGTGTGGAACTTTAGTGAAATAAGTTTCACTCTATAGCACTTGATATAGATGTACCTACACACATGAACAAGTATGATAAACAGTATATGTATAAATGGTCAACTCATACTTACCTGATCATGATAACCCCTATATTCACAGTAACTCAGAGATAACAAATAATATATTTCACTCTATTTTAATATATTAATGATCTTGAAAAAATATATCATACTAGAAGATTAACGATAAATAATATGTCATGATCAGTGAAATTAACAAGGATATATAAGTGCTTCAAAAGGCACTTAATCATAATACTTTCGGTTTAATTAGTTCTTCATCTCCCCCTTTGTTAATTTCCCGAGGTATATAAACTTTTACCAACTCACAGGCAATCATTTACCTTTTTAGAGCTCCTCAGCAGTTATGATGATTATTTACAATAAAAGTGGACTTTAATTACTTTAAGTCATATCAAGACTTGTTTAACTCAATTTACTATTGTTCTCGAGAACTTGTATATAATGCTTCTGACATCTCAAGTCCTTCAAGGACTTTCATATAAATGTTACTGTCAAGTATGTCATATCAATGTATAGCCATAATATTTATAAGACATAAGTCAAATCTTTTATTGATTGTTTGATTAATCAAATAACAAAAAGTATTCACATCCACTACTAGTGAATACATTGCTTCACAATATATACTCAATCATTGTGTGAAGCATTATATTATAAGATGTACCATATATCTCATTATTTTGCATTTTCCATTTCTCTTCCATACATAATGGCTTACATCCATATGGTTAATTCTTTCTTTATTGGCATTTAACAATGGTATCGGCTCATAATCCTCATTATTCATTACATTGCATGCATTTTATAACGCGTTGTCAACGTTGACTTTGTTCTCTTCCCATCGAACTCCACAATTTATTGAGATCTCATTATTTTCAAATGTATCAGTACCTGAGTCTCTTTTTGGGACTATAACATTCTCTTATAGAGAAAATAACTCTTCAAGAGTTAGCTCTTTTGGAGCAATCAAATATTCTTGATTATCCTCAACTGACTATCTATATTCTTAACTCTTTTTATTTTTTGAGGATTTTGTTATCCTTTGAATCGATGGGCTTTTCACGCTTCATGCGTGTTTCAAATTCGTTCATAATAGATTGTCCTTCATGGATACAAATTCTTATAGGAGCATTAGCAGTTATGATATATGACTTCATCACTTTCTTTGAATCAATAAATGCTTCAGGCATTTTGTTGACTGAATTCTATGAATGAATTATCTTTTGAATTTCAGTGCACATCATTTTAGTACAAGGATCAAAAGTGAGCCAACGATAATTCATTCCAACTAATTTCTTTATCCAACTGCTTATTTTCTCTCTCTGATGCTGTGAAAGTAATTCAACAAATGACACTCGGCAAACCATGCCATAAAATTTATAACCAGCATATATTCACTGGGTTTTACATGTACATACATTGCATACCCAGAATTAAGCAATATTAGGTTCTTGATAAAAAAATCTTTACAAGGGAGAAAACTTTCGATAATTTGTTGGTCTTATGCGAATTAACAGTGCTGCATACAAAATGGCTAGTCCCAAAGCAGAATATGAGAAATTATATCTCATGTAATAAGGTTGCAACCACTTAATCATTCATTCTGCTAGTCCATTTTGTGTATGAACTTGAATTTCAATATGTTCAAATCAATTCCAATGGACGTGCAATCCTTATTAAGGCTAGTGAGGTAAACCCATTATCACTATCAAGATAATGTTTCTTAATCGGATAATCAGGATAATACGCTTTTAACCATATTCATTGAGCAAAGAATCTTGCAAACTTCAGGTTGCAAGAAGATAACAAATAACCATGAGGTCATTTAGGTTATGCATCAATTAAAACCGTATGGTAACTAAATGGTTCACCATGTGGATTTATCGCCCCACAAATATATTCATGTATCCGTTTTAAGAATGTGAGAGGCTCATATTGTATTTAACTTTATAAGAGCCAATAATATCTTCCCCTTAGAACATGCATCATATGAGAAACAGTGGTATCTATATATACTTCAGGGTATAACCACATTTATTTTCAATCATTTCTCGCATCATCATTGAACCGGGATAGTCTAACCGGTCATGCCAAACATTAAATTCATTCATAAACTTCTGGTTTATCTCATGAAATTACTGGCTTGTATTAATTAGTAAACTTCTTGTTTACTATCTATGACATACATCAAATTCATCAGTAAACTTCTGATTTACTATTGTATGTCAAACATCAAATTCATCAGTAAACTTTTGGTTTACTATTATATGCTTTCAACTATACTTATATACAAAGCCAGAGATAAAAATGGAAGAACTTGAAATGTAAAAACAAATATATATAAATAAAATAACAACAACATAAATAAATTTAATCAATCATATATATAATTAATTATACATATACATATATATTTTATGGTATTGTAAGTATAACAATAAATAAATATAACTTCTGACTATATTATAAGGTAGGGGAAATATATGGCATCTGGCCATACGATAACTTTTATTCACATTTCTGCAAATATCATGAAATTTTATAAGTTTCTTATAAATTGGGTACAATAAAGTGCATTTTCAAAGCATAATTTTATTCCTTTCAGCAACATATAATATTAGCTCTTTCGGAGCTTTCAATGCACACCCAATTTATTAAGTATGCCCATATTTTGCCATTTTTTGTGGTTCTTATCAGTTTTTCTCCACTTCATGTGGGAATTAGAACCAATACAATTCTGACCACAGCAACAACCATGACTGTGGTCATATCCTCTTTCTCGACTATCGCAATTATTATGTTTCACAATATTCACTTCTGGGAATAGGGTCGAGCTTATTGGACAAATCCATTATTAAACCAACATATCAAACTTTGTTAATGTAAATGCATCCATTTATAATGGGCTTTCAAAAAGATAACCAACTTCTGGTGGTCATACATTTCCTTTAAATTGTTCTAAAGAACATATGAGTCTTCTATATGTAGCATATACAATATTATACACTACAAAAAAATGTCTTATTCCTGGGGATTTTCCTACGGATTTTGGCTAAAAATTCACAGGAAAAAAATTTCCTGCGGATTTTGAACCGCAGGTATAAGGTTCGTAGAAATTTAATTTCCTGCGGATTTAAAATCCGCAGGTAATTACCTACGGAAAAATCCGCAGGTAAAATCCGCAGGTAATCTGGAATTTTTTTTTAAAAAAAATATCTATAAATTTGATAACATTTTCCAATATCTTACAAGCATCAGAAACGTATATAGAGACCTTGCGCAATTGAAAATGTTTTTATAAATAAATATGAGTATTTTTTTACATTAGAAAATAAAAAATGACTACATAATTATTTTTATCATCAAATAAACTTGAATGAATCAGTGTCATAACAAAAAACATATATTTTATTGGACTAAAATATACATAAGGAAATCCTCCTTTCACTCAAATATCCCAGCATCGAATGTGTATTCAGTTGGCAAGAAAATCATCTCATGATGAACAAGTTGTGTTCCAGCAAGAGCCTTGGGATCCTTTGATGTAGAAAATACCAGCAGATTTTCCAACAAGAGCCTGTGTTTGCTATCAGCCTCTAGTTGCATCCTAAAGTCTTTGAATTGCACAGCTAAGAGCTTCTGTTCTCATCTCTTCCAATCATATAAAATTTCTGTGCATAAAAGAATAATCTAAGCAAGTCATGACATTAATGAAAATATGAAATGAATGGTTACATAAGTATTCCATGAAAAACAAATCACCCCTCCTGCAATATCCCAAGTTTAAAAGCATCATACTTCAATAAATAAAGGGCATAGGAGAGAACAAGTAAAGACACGTTATGATATAGCTTTCAGGGCTTTGCCTATTTTCTTCATTGCAAGAAAAATCAACTATGCAAACATGAGAAAAAGAGGCAATCTAGAAAACAATGCAACAGAAATGAAGCTCAGATGGTGCTATATTTTCAACTTGAATACAAAATAATCAATAGTTATGCTTTTAGATAAACAGACAACAAAATGGAAGTGACAACATATCCACCTTTTCTAGTAGCAAATTCCATCCATGTGTCAAATGAGGTTTGTCTTAGTTTTACACCAATCTTGACAAACCTCTTTTCATATTTATTAATCAACTCCCACTTATCATATTGTAACAAATTCTGCAAATGGACAAACCAGAAAATGGACAAATGAACAATAAAATTCATGAGGTATGTTACAGGTATGAAGAACAATAATCCTGCCTGCATAGATTGTAAATTATCAGAATCACTGGATTCAAAACTTTGCAACTAATCAACCATCCCTCATTGTATTTGTTAAGTAATAAATACTACTATGTTGCTATAAATGACATTGAGTAGCAAAAGACAGAAATCTTGAGCAGTGGGGAGAAAGGGGATGTATGTATGATGGGTGGACGGCAACATGGGGGATTAATTAGCTTCTTTGAATGAGGGAGATGGCTCTTCGATCTGATAGAGTTCTGAGATTCCCACCATTATTAAAGCAGAGAAGCCAATAACACATAATAAGCGCGCGTATGGGTTTGGATTCAATTTCTTCATATCAACAGTTGAACACTTCAAGTCAAAAAATAAGTGCAAAGCTGGTACAATATTCAAGTCAAAAAAGAAAGAAACCACAACGTAACCCAGAAGCCAGAACACTTACAACTCGACGGAGAATAGGTTCCAATGATGAGCAAAGCTTCTGCAAACTGTCCACTTTGAGGGCTTCTACAATTACACTAAAAAATAAGTGCTTGTAAGTGAAGGGAAACTACTGGGAGAAAATTAGAAATAATGAAGGATAAGAAATAAAACAAAATATTATGACCTCCCTAGGACTTTGCATTAGATGCGAGAACCTGCCTTCTGTTTAGAAAATGTACTGGACCATTTACATGTTGCAAAAATATGATCATTTAGCTCTTTTTACAGATCAAAGGCCACAAACCCTAATTCTCATGCATTTTATGAACATCCCATCAGGAGATTTTACATAGACAAGGATGTTCTCATCATTTATCTAAGTTAAAAGTAATCACTAACCAATTCTATTGTTAAAAATTACAATCCATTTATACAAGTAACTTGTGCAATGTGGCTCATGTAAAAATTCAAATTTAAACAAAAGACTCACCAATCAAGAAGCATTGGGATCAATTGTTACATCTCCAGTCATCAAACCAACATCAGAAAATTCTTCTTTAAACTCTCTATACTTTTGATTGCTCAGTGCCTTAATAGGTGAAGTGTATATCACTCGTTGCCCATTAC
>JANTPZ010068620.1:962-22113 GCA_025593235.1 Vachellia pachyceras | reverse complement strand
GGTTTCTCACTTTTCGATATATATGTGCATTGCAGGCTGGAAGCCCATTTTCAGAGCAAGGTTCAATCAGGTCTACAAGCTGGCGCCAAAATTCAGTAGGAACACGGGCATGCTTTTTAAGGATTCCCCTACCCTTCAGTGGCTAAAGAAAGCTGAATGTGTTTAATTTAATTCAGAATCTCCTCCAATATTTGTCAGAACTTCTTTAGTTTAAATTTTTTGTCACGTGTTAAGTCTTCTGTACAGTTTGAGATTGGTTTTATTTTAATATAATAGTAAAAGCAATTAAGCTGACATAAAGTTCTAACAATGCTACGTGAAAATATAATTTCGTTGGAAGAAAGTTACAGAAGAATTGGGGGCATTTTTTTTAATAATGTTGATTCATTTGGTAAAAATTTGATGCATAATTTATAAAAGTTATTATTTAAATCTTTTCCTCGAAGTGAGTGGGGATCTTGCCTGGGAACAATCTGCAAGTGTTTTTGCAAGTGCTTTTTAAATTTAAAAGTACTTCTTGGTTATCATGAGACCCTCAATCTAACTTGCCTAAATTTAAAAATTCTAGTCATATTTTGAGGGAGAAAAAGGGACTAAAGAATTGGTGCGTTAATGAAATTTGTCACTCCTCACGTTTGCATCCCCTAAGCCTTGCTTAGGTGCTCTTCAGAAAATATCATAAAATGAGAGAGGGATTTCACAGTTTGATTTGACAGTGAGACTATTATAGTATTTAATATGCGTTGAATTTAATTTCTAAACAATTAAATTAAATAAGGAAATTTGCAATAGGAGAATTAATTAATAAAAGATTATAAAAATTCACAAAATTACCATAAGGTCCTAAAAATAGCTGCAACGGATACTTATGGACCTTATGGTAAAAATTCACAAAATGATATTTTTTTCATTTATTCTCCTAATCAAGGCTTTCCGAATTAAATAATTGAATAGCTGTTTTTGACTTTTTTTTAACCAGCGAATAAAAAATCCATATCACAATTTTTGTTTAATAAGATCATGAATACAACAATTTATAAAAGATTATCTCATGACCAAACTATCGTCTTCAGTAAATGATAAAAATAAGGAGAAAAAGCGCGGCATTATATGCAACTGTCTTCTGTTGTTACCTTCGACGGGGATTTAATTTTAGAGGTTAGGGGCTTGAAATTTTCCTCCAGTTCTTGGTCCTAGTTGTTCACACGTGAGTCGTTACCGGCTCCCGCTTCTTCCCCGAAGACTACCAAAAACGCACGGGAAGTTGTTGAGCTCCCATTCCTTCTTCTTATTGTCCTTCCTCTGCACCCATTAGATCCGTCGAAAATTAACCCTCAACATCATCACTCATCTCAAGACTCGAACACAATCATACTGGCTGATCTAATCGGATCATTTTGATTGGGTTTACCTTGTTCCTGTAACTCTGAACTAAAATATTTGGTAAGCTTTAGTTATTGATGTGCTCAATTTGTTACCAGTTTCTTATTATCAAAAGCTGTATTTGAATCTTTGATCGAATGATCAGAAGTGATCGCTAATGAGCTATTAATGTTGTACACATTTTTATGTTCTTTGTTTTGTGTAGCATAATCGGTTAAGCATTTAGTCAGTTGAGGCTTCAGCATTGTTTTTAGATTGACTCGGAGTCTATTTCTTTCCTATCTATTGATGCTCTCCTGATGTTTATGCACTTTAGCCATAATTCATAGGACTTGGTGGTCCTTTAGGCGTTAAATTGGAACCGAATGTCCTTTAATTATTGATTTTATCTATTGATTTTTTCTCGGTTTATCCGGAGATACTAGGTCTAGAACGCATGCTAGGATTGCTGTAAGTTGTACCGCTCCTTTCAAGTATTATCTGTTTATTCCATTGGCATATGCTCCCATACCCTGTTTACTTAATCACATTTTGGTTATGTGATTCGGAATAGTGAAAATCACCTTGAGCTCGTTCTAAATTATTGGCTTTGATTCTAGGAGAAATGGTTTAAAACGATATCTATTGGTTTTGCCATATAACCATATGTCTACCCAGGCTTGAAATAAAAATATAGCCAACGAATAGGTCTAATCTCGGATTTTGCCCTCGGTCCGTTTCCCTGTTTTCCTTCTTTAATAGTTGCGCGCGAGTTCTTTCTTTATGTTGTGCATCTCTGCATTTTCTTGGGCTAAATCACTTGTTAGCCAATGCTCCTCTCTCTCATCATCATTGTGCATTTTTTATTTAAGTCACATCAAATGGCGAACAGAGTTCAAATTCCCTCAAGAAATTCAGCACTCATCGCTATGATTGCAGATGAGGTGAGAATGCCATGTTTTTATCTGATGCTTTTGGTGCATGCGTTTTTTTTTTTTGGTGAGGCTATCTTTTAGATTATAAATGCGTTCTGTTATTGGGACAGCGTAGACACTTTTCCAGCAAGTGTACCTCTATGCATATTTGGGACTTGTGACTTTTGTCTTTATTTATTTATCTATTTATTTATGATTAGGGTCTCTGAGAGGAATCTGTTACAATGCTGTGATGTAAACCAGCACTAGTGTCACGTACACGTTTGATACATGGAAAGGGAATGGATATTGAAATGAGATGATGGGCCTTCTATAGAACCAATTTGCATGTTTGGTATGGATGGAAAAAATAAAAATATTTGAATGTAAAAAATTAAAAAAGCAAGTTCATGATACAAATATCCTATATTGAGAAACAGATAATTAGTCTTAAACTATAGAGGATGGGAGATGGAAGTGAGCTTTGCAATAGAACTTTTATGGTTCGACTCAAAAAAATAGAACTTTTAAGTCATGCCAAGTACACGAAGAGGGATTTTCTCTTCCCTTTTCCCTTTCTTGAAACACTTCTTTTACACTAAACATTCCCCAGGATTTTTGAGATTTTATTTGTAATGGGTATGCAAATCATCATGCACCATCCAAGACTAGTCAATGAATTAATGTGTCTTAAGCTCCTGAACCATTGTTCTGTTCTGCTCTTGACCAAACTGAATTTCGAACAGGACACAGTAGTTGGATTTCTGCTGGCTGGAGTGGGCAATGTTGACTTGCGTAGGAAGACAAATTACCTAATTGTCGACTCAAGTATGCCATTAAATTTCAATCCTTAAATATTTTTTTGTTGAAAATCCTTAAATATTATAATGTGATTGGTTATTTCTAAATAACATGTGCAGTCTATAGTGGCTATATGCCATCTTACATGTTGTTTGGATCGTTGTATATCTAATACATGTATTTTGTAACTGCTTCTGAAATATGTTTAGGGCATTAACTGTTAAATTTCTACAAGTGACCCTGGAGAAATTCCCAATACAAAGCCCTTTTACCCTTTGCTTCAAATTCAATAACAAAATTACATTGGATAACAAAAATATTTTGACATTTAAAGCACGCAGCAACTGACTGAAATGATGCTAGTTATGACCGTTATAGGGGGTGTGAGGGGGAGAGAGAGTTATCTATCCTATTAGTATACTAGGTACTGTAAGGTATGTAGGAATAACTGTTATTCAAGAAGTGCCCATTTAATGTAGCGTTGGCACTATATTATTTTCATGACTTATCTCTGCTTGTTTCTAGAAACGACTGTCAAGCAAATTGAAGACGCTTTCAAAGAGTTCACAACAAGGGAAGATATTGCAATCGTGCTTATCAGCCAATATGTAAGTTATATTTGCATCTTGAGACTAATTCAAAATTCGCAAGTGGCTAACGGCTGCTGCTCGTATACATGCAAATCTATTCAAAACCAGCAATAGCCCGTTGTGGAAGTAAACATGATCTGCATATTTCTTAAAGATCCTCACTGTATGATAGCTTATCCTGCATATCGATCACATTGACTTGTATAGAAACTCTGCCAAAACCTGTCGTACATGATAATAGATACAGCCAAGTCTTGTTTAATTGGGTCACCTAGAGTTTTGAGGATTCTCCAGGGCTAGGTCTAGGTGCATTCCTTCTCAACAACTTTTGGGTTTTTTCCTGAATCTCTCTCCTATTTAATACAAATTCCCAATATAAGCGGCTGCTTTCATAAACAACAACAAAGCCTTGTCCCATTAGATGAAGTCGGTATATGGATTACACGATGTCGTTATGCTATATCATAAGCCATTTTTCTAGATAAATTATTGATTAAAAGATTTCTCTCTATAACCTCATTCTTCGTTCTTCCTCTACCCTTTTCTAGAAGGCTCCACACTACTTGATGCATCATCCTTACTGATGCCTTCAATAGCCTTCTCTATACATGTCTGAATCACCTCAAATTATTTTGCATCATTTTCTCCTCAATAGCTGCCAGCTCTTTTCATGAACATATTCAGTATTTTCACTCACACCATTTGTGGGATCATCGGTTGTTTTGGTTGGTTTTCTAGAGCACCATAACTTCACCCACTTCAGCATACATGAATCCCAAAGGATCTATTTCCATCTCAAACCACTGACCACTGCCTTCAATGATGAATAACGATTGCTTAGTCTTAACCTTGAAATTGCTTTATGAACCTCTGGCCTTCGTTCATAAGCTTTAAATCGTGCATGTTTAATTGAAGACCTAATCCTATATCCTTCATTTTCCAGGTTGCTAATATGATAAGGTTTTTAGTTGATAGCTACAACAAGCCTGTTCCTGCAATACTGGAGATTCCTTCTAAAGACCATCCTTATGATCCTGCACATGATTCTGTCCTTTCGCGAGTGAAGTACCTCTTTTCTGCTGAATCTGTGGCATCTGGCAGACGTTGAATGCTTATGTTGAATTCGAAGCTTGTTTCGTTTTGCATTGCCTCTTTGATTAATAGATAATATGCTGAACATCGTCCCACCTAAAAAATAGACTAAAAAGAAAAAATATCGTCTATTGAGGTGCAACTTGAACGATTTAGCTGATATAGGTTTTCTCCTCTTTAAATAAATAAATAAATTATCATAGTGCATTTGCATTGCATGGAATGTGAAAAACAAAAATAAGAGGCATGGTTTATGATTCATAACCAGAGTGACCTGTTAAAATTTGTATCTTATATATAGATTATGATCAATACAAAAGATGGTCCCTTATTCCCCAGAAAAAAAGAAGAAAGATGCTCCCTTTTTTGGGCCTCAAATTGTCATGCGTCACGATTTGATATAAGCGAATATGATTATTATTTGGATGAACATATTATTTATTAGATGACATCTTGTAGAAGAATTTTTTATCTCAAATGCAAGTCACAAAAAACCTCATTAATACTTTTTTTTCACTGTACATTTGTTATAAATTGAGATTCAACGTTGAAATAACTTAAGACGAGAAAAGTTGAAAAAATGATCGATTTTAAACAAATTTAATTGTCATTTTTATATACAAATGATCAGTTCGAAGTGTTTTAAGATAAAGAATAGAGAAGGGGCTGGGTTCACCAACTGACGAGTTCGTTTATGGAGTCTATTTTTAGCCCTATCTGTGGCTCGTGGTGGGGCCAACTCATGTTTAGGGGGAGAACACCTAAACGCCTTGCTCTTGCCTGCCTCTCAGTCGCAGGCCCGCAGCTGGCCGTCATTGCTCATCTCAGTTGAAGTCACAGCTCGCTGTCTTCCTTTCCTTGTTCCTTAGTCACAACTCGGCAGCTCGCAGTCACCACTCCCACTGGCTGACGCCGTCGCTTTCGGTTTGTGAGAGTGAGTTGTGTACTCGAGTTTGACTCCTCTGCTCCTCTGAATCTCTAATCCTTCGACAGTTCTTCGATCTTCCTCATCATAGAGACATAGGATTATTTGTACTCGGAGTAAGCGAAAAGGGCAGTGTTGCAAACTTGCCGGGGTATAATTTATGGGCTTCATTTTCTTTCCTCTTGATGATTTCTTTCTTTCGGTTAGAAATGGAAGAATGATATTCAACTTCATAAAATGAGAGTTGAGACAAACCACAAACTAAAGTTGTTCCTAAGATTTAATCAAGTTTAATATAATCTAAACAATATAATCATATCTTAGATTTGTTCTTCTAAGATATATAATATGAGACATGATATAACACCCTTCAAACTTAAGATGATTTGGAAAAATCAGCACCTCCTTTTAAACTCAAAGATGACTTAATACAGAGCAGCTTGAGTCTGTCTACTAGAAATTGGAAGAGCCCAGGATTAAAAGATTCAGGAAACAAATAAGTCGCTAATGCAAACCAATCAAGATATCAAGATACTGTGTGACTTAACGTAGATGGAAGTACAAAACCGGAGGAACAAGGTTTAGACAAACTGGACGAACTACGGGGTTATGGGCGAAATTAGACAAACTGTGGGATTTGGATAGAACCTGATGATGTTTTGGTGGACTGAACCAGCCAGATTGCGAAGGAGCTGGATAAAACCAACATGGATCTCTACAGAAGACAGCTTGTATCTTGACCATCTGCAAGGAAGAACATGTGCATGGCAGCACATTAGACCGAGACAGGAGACCAAGGGATTTAAGAAAAGGTCTTCGTGCAAGAGAAGCCAACGGGAGAAGACAACTAGAGAAGAGAAAATATCATTATCTTCTTTCTCATGATCTCTTTTTCTTCTTCTTCTTCTTCTCTCTCATTATAGCTCAAATTTCATGTCGGAAATTGAGCAAAAGAATAATATTCAACTAGATAAATGAAGCATAAAGAAACTTTTGCATAAGTAAACCATAAACTAAAGCTAATCCTAAGATTTAATCAAATCTAATCTAGATAGAATTCAATATCAAATCATAATAAACTAATATCAATAATACAACACCCCTTAAACTCAGAATGACTTGGAAACATCAGCACTTTCAAATGTGCTGAAATTTTCATTCATGATTGTCTTTTGTTATATTAAGATTAAGCAGAAATCTAGCGGTCAGGCATGAACCAGTCCGATTTGAATAGACTCGACCAAGTCTAGTTCAAAAAATGTTGGCCTAAAGCAAGATTGGACCAACTAGGTCGGATTGAACTCTTCAGACTGGACTGGATCAAAAACCAAGTCTTAGGGCCAAGTGGTCGGTTTAACCTGTCTTGAATTTATTTATTTATTAACAAAAATAACCTCTCCAAAGGCACACTTTCTTGGCCTCAAGTTGTGAAAGTGAAACAAACGCCTCCCCAAATGCATGCTCCCTCTGTTCTCTCGCTCATAGCCTTGCAAGAAGCCCTAAGCACCTCTAGGCGTCATTGGTCTCTCCTTCTCCATCAAATCGACCTCACAAACCAACAACAATGAAGACTAAGAACAAAGATAAAGTTCACCCTTCTTCGTCATCTTCTTCTTCCTCTGATCACGCTGATGTTCTTCCTCTTCCTCTCGCCCCCATTCTTACCCTTGCTTCCGTCCTCTCAATCGAAGACCGCTAGGTCCTCACTTACTTGATTACCATGTCCATAGACGCTTCCATTTTTCTAGAATCTTCCAAAAAGTGGATGTCGTCGTCTAAGAAGAAACCCTTCCCTCACAATCCTTTTCTCTTTCACCATGACTGCTTAGTGCTTGTTTGAACTTCGTTCCCCAACTGTGTACGTAAGTTAAGATAAAATTAATTTAAAATTCGTAAAAATCATTTTGAAATCCGCAAAACCATTTAAAAATTTATAAACTTGAACTTCTCAGACACACACTTTGACTACAGAGAAAGAGATAAACAATTGTGTTGAAATATAGCCTAGGTCACTTGGTGAGAGAGTGAGGTGGAGTGGAGAGTGGAGAAGTGATTGGAGTATTTGAAAAGGAGTGAGGAGAGGATAATGTGAGATAGGGAATGAGGAAAAGAGAGGTGAAATTGTTAAAAAAAAATGGAGAAAAATTAAAAAACTAGAGAGAAGGGATCATAAATTACCTAGACTAGTCTACATAGTATGTTAGCTGGACTGCACCATACCTCGGGTAGTTTTGTCCGGCCCGTGGTATACATGAGACCAAATATCAGGTTGGACTCTAACCCGATCTGATTTGGTCCTTAATCACCCTTACGAAATATCGTGTGTCCTTCACCTAATCACTTTACCCAAGTTTCATGGTTGTCTATAAATTATATCACGCAGATGAAGTTGATCAAGTGATATGGTTTTTTCTGTTTGTCGATGGGCTCAGGCTTTTATGCTCCTTTTCTTTTGTTTTCAGATTTTCCACGGGAAAGTTCTGATCCTAATTTCCATCTATTGGGATGATGGGATCTATAGACGTTGAAGCCTTATATCACCTGTGGGAGATTGTTCATATTTAACAGTTAGGCAAATGGAGGAAAGGGGGATTACAATCAAGTGGCATAGAAGATAAATTATCATAATAAAATCCTAAAATATGAACATCAAGGTATCCATCTCTCTGATTAATTGAGACTGCAAAAAGATAAGTTTATTGTAATTATTAACACATTGATTTATTAATTGAAACGTTTCGACTTTTCACATTCTAACTTGCCAATTGTGGTATTAATTGACACGCTATAAATGTTAATTGAAGGCATCATGACTTGATTTTCTTTGATTTATTATTAGTGATTATTGATTTATTATGGATGGTACTATAATCTGTTATTATTGGTAGGTTTATTTGTCAATTGATGGTACAGTTGTACTTTAACAGTTATAGTAAACAGCATATTAGAACTTCTTATCAAATGATTTTTGGGACTTCACTATGAGAATTTATCTTCAATGCACTTGAGTGCAATTTCAAAAAAAAAGTGGGGAGTGACGCTCTAGCCGGTTTATCGCCATCGGCACTTTCGGACTCGGGTTGGCTGGAGGAAACCCGACTAGAGGCGCGTTGCCCCGAATTACCTACTCTGCTGCTTCAGGATTACTGCCCCGTCCGTCATCGACCTATAGCTTGAAATTTGGTCAGGATCAAGTATAACAAGTATAATTCGAGAGAAACTCGAGTTGTTGAAATCGGTTGTGTTTGCTGGACTTCGAGCAATGTTATGAATTTACTCGTCTTGGTCTAGTGAATTTATGATTGATTTTCGAATACTAGCTCTTCGATTGTTTTTGCATTGAGCGTCGTAATATTAAACTGCTTTGCTTTTGTGCGAAAAGTTTTGGTGGTAATTCTATTTTGATTGATCTCACACTTCATTATGTTTACAACTCCCGTCTTTGCAGAGGCGGAGGTGCCACAAGCAGTGACCAATGCTGGGAATTTCGTATGGAGAGCTGTTTCTGTTGATTGGAGCTACTGCTGCTCTGATCGGTACTTACTCTCTATCAAGCATTTATGAAATCTATTTCTTAGTGGGATTTCAGAATACTTATCCACCGAATGATGTACAATAGGCCCAAAGGATTTGCCAAAGATTGCTAGAACGGCAGGGAGGCTCGCTGGCCGAGCTATTGGGTACGTGCAGTTGGCTCGTGGCCAGTTCGACTCGGTTATGCAGCAAACTCAAGCTCGCCAGGTAATGTGGATTGAATTTAGATGTAATTTTTTTTTAAAAATTACCTGATCATATATTACATGATGAACGTATACCCCTTAGTTACTCGGGATGCAGGAGAGAAAATAAATTAAAAAAATAGATGGAGAATAGGAAGAGAAAATAAATGATATTGTGGCAGACTTATTCTATGCTCTGGAAATTCTATCTTTATACAAACTAACCTTTGGCTATGGTATTCCTTTTCAGAATTTAAATTATTTTATGTTCGTTTGTTATGTTTTCAGGTTCATAAGGAATTGCAGGATACAATGGCCCAGCTAGATGCCATACGTCATGAAATTCGAAGCATATCAATCATAAATCCTGGCCCTTTGACCCGGAGGCTTGTGGATAATATTGACCTCAAATCTATCTCAGATGGTATTACCTGAACAAATAATTTTTGGCAACGTACTAAATTTTTACAGACATGGTTGCCGAGACCCTCAAATCTGTAATGATTTTCTTATTTCATGTAGATAATAGGAAACCAGAAAGCATTACGCAGGAGAATAATTCAATTTCTGCTGTTACCAAGGTTTACCTCGCTGCTTCAAATAATTGTATGTACTGCTTTAGGATCTGAGTATACTCACATGTCTATTATTGGTTCCAGGATTCTGCTTCACTGGCCTCAGATCCATGCAATATGCATAATCAAACTGCCACCGGTTTTGGGGATGGGAAACCAGAAAACATTAGTGGAAAGAATGACTCAGCACCTTCTATCAAGGTTTACTCTGGAGCTTCGAATAATTTTATTCTGTTTTAGGATCCGAGTATATAACATGCCCATTTTTGCCTCCAGGATTCTGCACTACCATCCTCAGGTTCATGCAATATGCATTGTCAAGCAACTACGTATGATAGATTGGCTAAGTCTCCTTCCATAAAGAATAATCTGTCATCTGGTAATGCTGAAGTGAAGATTGACAGTGAACAACAGTTTACTGTCATTCCAATATCTGCTGAAGATACTGGACTGTCACCAAATCATGGAGGTGATGATCACTTACCATTTATGTTTTCTTCTTTTTTGTCATCTACATCGTTGGCTTCTGGCATCATTCTTATTTGGCTAACTGTGGTTTATTTGGCTTACAATTACAAAGAATGAATATTGGTAGTTGATGTGTATAGAAAAGTATAAGTTCCTGAAAAATGTGTGGCAGCTCTTTGAATGTATATGATTGCGTGACCAGTTATACTTGTCTGCCCCATTCTTTTTCTTTTCTTTACTTTTTTTTTTTTACTTATTTGGTACGATGAGGGATGTTAAAGAAGTTCCCTTGTTTGTTATAGCACATATTTGAACTGAACAACCCATGGCATGATTGTTTTGGCAGCTGATGTGAAGGGATCTGACATAGTTTTGGAAGCAATTCTAGAGGCTGAGGTGGCTCATAATGCAAAGGAATTCTTTTCACAGCCCCAAAACCAAATATGAAAGGTATGGTAATACTACATGATAGCTTAATCTCCAAGATATCTGTGCTTAGGTTGCAGCATCTGCAAATATAAAACTATATCGGTTTGGGGTGCAATATTTTTTTTGCCAACTTTAATGAAGGTATTGGATGATAACTTTATATATATATATGTATGTATATCTATTAGTTATTAGTTTTTGACGTTGAACTGGAAAGATGACAGTAAGCCAGTAATGATTTGCAAATATCAATAAGCAGATGTGATATCAACAAATATTGGGCTTGTGGCCTCCCCAAAATCCATTCCTGCGCTTACCGAGACAAAATTCCTCTCACATATTTACCTTGGAATTTGTGTCCGTTCTCCTAACAGACTTACCAAACAAGCCCAGTAACTACTAGAAGTTCAGGGGCTAATATTCCTAGTGGCACTATGAAAGAAAATAGGGGTCTAATATTCCTAGTGGCACTATGGCAAATTGTCAGTAGTCGTTTCTTCAAACTTTTTCCATGTACAGGTGGTATGCTTAAGTCATGGATCAAACTAAAATGAAATGTGTCCAGTTGCTTCCTGATATGATATATAACCAACTTATTCAGTATGTTAAGTGTTGGAAATTGTTCACGTTTACTTGGAGAGATATTATGTATACTATGTCTTGTTATATTGCTTGACCGTAACAACATTTCCACACACTCCAGATACGGATGATGGCTGTCCTATTTGCTAAGAGTGGCGAGATATGGAAGGAGACTGCATCACAGAGAGCCCTTGCAGGACACACGAGGGATTTCCCTCTTTGGGCTGCAGTAACTAGTAACAGATTATAAACTGCTGACTTTTACCTTTTAGTCAACCGTTGATAGTTGCTATTGTGATTGTCATTGGAGTAAAGCATGATGCATTGTATTTATTTATTGGTGACGAGCTTAGTCCATTATTCAAGCTGCTCGAAGAAGCTTCTGTTGTTGAGGTTCAACTCTGTCTTGAGTCTTCTAATGCGTTTCACTTTGTAATACAAGTCGTTGGCTAGCTAAATGAAAGGACCGGTAGAGGACGAGGGCTTTTCGGGCTGGGCGGAATACTTCAACATTTCTACATGTTATAGAACAACCCCTTTTCTTTCTATTGTGATTCTTATTCTCGCAAGGTGAAGAACATGAAAATTTGACTGTCTTTGCCCGAAGTGAAATTGATTTTGAAAACGTAATTATTAACAATGTAATAGCAACAGTAACAGAATTGAGCTGCACTCTATGATATTAGAGAGAGAGAGAGAATATATATATATATATGACTTGTTAGAATCACTGAGAAAGAATTGTAATCATGCCTCTTTCTTTTTTTATTTATTTCTTCCTTTATTTTAATTCAAGAGCCACCCATTTCTGCATGAAAAGACAGTGGGTTAGAATTAATGGATTATATTTATAAAAACAATATGAAAGTGGGCTAGAATCCCATTCAAACCTCGATGGAATGTGGAAGGAACCAATAGGGCTCCGTTACATGCAGGCCGTGCTGAAGAACGAGTAGGTCTCTACAGGTCCACCCACCCCAGTTTATTTACTTCCTTCAGGTGCCCCCTTGTGGACTTCTTGTTATTTTTAACACCTTTTAGGCCCAAGTCACCCTGCCGATTGACAACAACGTCTCCTAGACAAGGAGAAGCGGGGTGGACCAGTAAATTATCTAAAATGAAGCCCCTTTTAGGTAAAGGACAGTGTCTCCGTTTGAAAAAAACGGTGTTTCAAACGGTGATGAGGTGTTTTTACTAAAAAAATTATCTCAATTTATAAAAAAAATATATTGTTAAATGTGTCACACTATTTCTCCTAAACTCGCCATAAAGCGGCCACTTCCCATTGGTCTCCTCCCCACTCTGAGAGGGACTGACGAGTACTACTTCGTAAAATAAAGGCAGAGTAAGTTAAAAGCAACGTAATCAAATTCGGACCGGAAACCGGTGAACCGGCCTCTGGTTCGATCCGATTTGTTAAAAAATCTTGGGTTGGGGGTTAACCCGGACTGACCTGTGATCGACCCGGTTGACTTTTTTCTTCTTTTTTTTAAAAAATTATTTTATAAAAAATTTAAATACTTAATTTTAAAAATTTGAAAGGTAAAAACATTAAAAAAAATAGAAAAATTTCCCTGCATAGGCTTACTTTCGTGTTTGTATCTAGTTATCCACTCATCTTTTTAATTATTTTTTAGAAAAATGATGAATTTTTTAAATTTAAAAGTTAAAAAAATAAAAAGAGAAGCTTTTATCATATTTATATGTTGATATTTTCTTATGATGAATATTTTGAAACTATAAATAATGTTAGATAATATATAACATACAAGTATATGATTGATTTAGTATTTATTATTTTGTTAGTAATGTAATTTACTACTTAATTTTTATAATTTTTAATTTTGGATATTTTGATTGTGTCAATGTATGTTAAGATTTATTTTTTTAATTTTTTTATTCTTCACCGGTCTGACCCTCGGTTTAACTCCGGTTTGATCCACTGACCCTTAACCCGTTACTTTGTCCAGTTCAGTCACCGGTCCGATTTTGATAGGCTAAAAGCAACTCTGAAAGGTGGACAAATTAGCTTCGTTTGCGTTTCCGTTAGAAACCCCGTTTTGACCCCTAAAACCCATTCTCACGCAAGTCGAAACAAAATTCCTCTCACATAAAGTACCTAAGAATTTGTGTTCATTTTTCCAACGGTTTCCAAACGAAGTCATTGTCTTTGCTTCATGTAGATAGGAATCGGGTCCTTCAATTGTTTCTCAACACGACTCGTCTCTAAGTCTTCACTCATGGCCAATAATCCGTCTGAGGCTCCCACCGATGACTTCTTCGAACAAATCCTTGGGCTCCCAACCTTCGCTTCCATTGACTCCGGCTTGGCTGGAGCTGATGGTGGCTTGGCCGGTACGGCTTCTCCGGCTCACAAGATGCTGCAGCTCAATTCCAGCGATACCACCGGCCACCCCTCTGCAGTTGGTGCTGCTGGCGGTACTGGTTTTCATGGACCACTATACCAGTTGGGCCTCAGTTTGGACCAAGGAAAAGGGGGAAGTTATTTTAAACCCGACGAGGCTTCGGGGAGTGAGAAGCGCTTTCGCGATGACATCGTTGATGGTAGAACTAAGAATGTAAGATAAGCTTGTTTATTTTTCCTCAGTTTTCTGTTAGCGTTGGCAGAAATTGCCTGGAATTCATCCGTAGTGAGTCTTGCGAATGGATAACTTAGATATTTCCTTTTCTTCTCTAAGTTATGACTTTCAGTTGAGAGTGAGCTTAGCGTTTAGATGGTTTTAGCTTAACAAGGTAGATTTGAAGTTGCTTATAATGTATGGTTGGTTTTTAATGTAAAACTAACTTCCTTTTTCTCCATTCTCATGATTTCACGTAGTGAGAATTGATCATTTCGGTCAAACTAATCAAATAAATCTGCTCTTTTTTTTTTGTTCTAATTTCTGAAATAACAAGACTGTTGGGAAACCTTTAAGACTTAAGGTTTTTGTCTGTGTTGGATTCATTTCTTTGTAGGGAATCATTTGGTAGGACGGGATTTAATGCTTCTCGTACAATTTGGTACTAATGAAAGTGGGAAGGAGATACTATTCTTAAAAACTGATAGGAAATTTTGTCTGTCTTTTGTACATGTCAAGGTTTTGACGTGGTCTTAACAGTAAAGTATCACATAGAATATGAAAAGTATAGCAAGTTGTGTTATCCATAAGTCATGAAACCATATAACTTGCCTTAAACTTTATGTAATGTATAGAAAGACATGTCTCATCATTATAAATATCTCGGATGGTCATGTTTGGTTCAAAGTGCAGCCATCAAATAGCCTTATGGTGTGGCAAAGTTATACTATTATTGAATGAAATTACTATCTACTATTATTGAATGAAATTACTATCTATGAGACATAATACTCTTAGAATTGCAAAAATTGGAATTTTCAAAATAAGATTCTTCTACTGGTTGGAATAATCAAAGCTAGTTCTCATTGTCCCATTATACGTTGTTCTGGGAGTGATTTAGTTGTCCTTGTAGGACTTGACTGGGTGCTCATATGGATATTGACACAAGTGCCCAAGTATTTGAATAAGGTCCTTGCACAAGTATTTCTGGTCAATTTCTGGAATCCTTGGATATGTCATGTAATTTGGAGCATATAAGATTTATTTAACTAATGGGTGAATAAATGATTTCATATTATAAAAATTAGATTCTATACTATTTTACTTAATTTCTTTCCATCTTTGGGCTGGGACAGTGAATTTTTTGATCAGGAAGCATTTTCTCTTAGTGATCCAATGAACTGTTTTTAGGTTTTTCATGGGCAGTCTATGCCATCTACCATTCCTGCTGCTCCACAGCCACCAACAATGCGACCAAGGGTCCGGGCTAGAAGAGGACAGGCTACAGATCCACACAGCATAGCTGAACGGGTGAGTCTCAATATTTGCATGAATTCTAAGTGTCAGCTAGTCATGGTATTTACATTTTAAGCATGAGGTTGATTTGTTGTGACGTTAGCATCATTTCTCCATAGATTAAGCTTAGTTTTAATCATTCTTTATGTTACATTTTGATGACAGTTGCGCAGAGAAAGAATAGCAGAAAGAATTAGGGCCTTGCAGGAACTGGTGCCTAGTGTTAATAAGGTGAATGACTTTTCTTACGTGTTAATCACTATGTGGCTTGCAGCTGTATATCTTGTAAAAGAAAATTGAGTTTCTTGTCAATATATGTTTAGTAGGCTATAGTTTGATGCCTGTGACTTGACTAATTAATTTTTTAGATGTCTTCTTGGCAACTGATTTGATCAGGACTAATGTTTGAATGATCTAGAGAATGACATGCTGGCATCTGATTATGAACCCATTGATTGATTGGGTCCCATTATAGATGAAATCTCCTGATGAACATATTTATCTATTTTTAGTTTCTAAACATACAATTCATCGAGAATTTTCTGGGAGTATAGCTAATGAAGAAAGGCATGTTTCTATCAGGTGTTATGTAAGTGCAATCGTCTTTGATGTTCTTGTTTGGGGTGCACAACTTTTGAAGTTTTCTCAATGTTGCTGGCCTGTAATATTGAAAATTATGTTCAAATTATTTAATTTGTTCTCATCTTATTTGTGCTCTCTTCAGACAGATAGAGCTGCCATGATGAAATTGTGGATTATGTCAAGTTCTTAAGACTTCAAGTGAAGGTAATCGAAGTCATTTTTAGTTGTTAACTTAAAAACGCTTTCATGCTTTTTTTAATACCAATTTCTCTGAATATGTTAAAAGTGTTGTTCGCTGAGTTCCCTGGACATTAATTGGGAAACAAATTGATTGGCCTATGAAATGAATATCAAAGCCAGACTCTTCAATGGTCTCACTTTTTAATTTCTCCGCAGAGTGTGAGAAACCGAGAGCTTGGAATCCCTGCAGTGACTGTTCAATTTGATTCCATTTGTCTTTCAGGTTTTGAGTATGAGTAGATTGGGTGGAGCCGGTGCAGTGGCACCACTGGTGACTGACATCCCGTTATCATCAGTTGAGGTATGATTACTATAATCTTGAAAGAAAACAAAAATTTCTTACAACTCCTTATTCTTTGTGGTTAGCTTCTCTGATTAGAACATAACGAGTATATAGCTCTTTAATATACTGAGCTTGTTTATGGAAATGCCAAACGCACATTGAACAGTGTTTTTTCGCAAAACGAGATAATTTTCTCTGCATATTTACCTCGACTTGCATAAAAATATTTTTTTACCGCGTTTCAAAATGGGTCCAGTTTATACAGATGACTATAAAATTCCGTTATTATTGAAAACCATACAGTAGTCAACTTTTAGTTGAAAAATTTGGCAGCAAGTATTACAGAACTGTATCTGAATCTACTATTTAAAACTTACTATATATCTCTTCAAACAATTAATCAAATTTAGTGTTGATTAGGAAGATGGAAGCGAAGGAGGAAGAAATCAAGTAATATGGGAGAAGTGGTCGAATGATGGCACAGAAAGACAAGCAGCTAAGCTTATGGAGGAGAACGTTGGAGCTGCCATGCAGTTCCTTCAATCAAAGGCTCTCTGCATAATGCCGATCTCACTCGCGTCAGCAATATACCACTCACAGCCACCAGACACCTCAAGCACAGTAAAGTCTGAGACCAATCCTCCTCCATAGAAGGCCTCACCCTTCTCCGTCCAAGGCCTCACCTAACACTGGTGGGGCCCCCGTTTATGTGTGTTTCAAACCCCCATAATTCCGGTCACTGGATGCAATCAAAGTCAGATGCCATAGTTGTATCTTTTTTGCCTTTCTTTTTCTTCTTTTATGTCAGTACAGGGGTGGATGTCAATGCCCTTGATGGAAGTATGGCAGACCCCACTTTGTCTTGTTGAGTTTCAAGTAAAAGGAGAGGAATTGTCAAAGTTCACTTGATAAGCTCCTCTCTCTCTTTTGCATCAATGGGTGGGAGTGGGGGTAGTGGAACATTATGGGAGCGCTTTTTATAATGTAATGTTTTGTGGGGCATTGTCACAGGATGGACTGGTGTGTATATTTATTAGTGGATGTAATGTAATTTCTGAAAAATTTTAAATGAATAATGGTTGCTTCGAGAAATGATGGTCTTTGCAAAGTCCAGCTGAAAATGGCGATGCTTTTTGTCTGTTATTGGGTTCAGTTTTTAACTCAATAGTCATCAGGCTTGTCCCTATTCTCCTGAATAATTATTGGACCATAAACCATTTTATAATTTGAACAAGAAGGACGTATAATGGTGCGGTCTTCGCCAGTTCATGCCCATAAATAAATAAAAAATTGACAGATGGGACAAAAATCTGCCTTTTTACAGAGCTTCTGCCCTTTTATCAAAAGCAGAAAAGAAAAATACCTTCAATTTTTATGATTTTATCAGATGTCCCACGCGGCAGGAAAAAAACTCTCACTCTTAAAATGTAAAAGGCTAAGTTTGGGCTTCCAATATGGGCAACATGAGTGAAGCCCATTGTATAAGTTTTGGGCTTCAAGGGGTTCCGATTCCAATCCCTAGCTGGCCCATTGAATTACAAGGGCTTCATCAGACCAATTGTTCCATCTAAAGCCCAGAGCTATGGGCACCAATCCATTATCTCCCTTCCACATCGACGATTCAACATCGGCCATACCAGCAGAATGTAGTCAATGAACCTGTGTGATCCTTCAAGGTAAGTTACTGAGAAAGACGAGAATCGATGGGGTTGGAACAAACAGCATCATCTTCGTCCAGTTTGAGAAACCTGAACATCATCCCCCGTATCCCCAAATCGCTATCTGTAATTAATTGCCCAAGCCTTTTCCCTTCCGTCCACTCTCCCGACAAAAGCCACTCTTGCACGCGGAATGGTCGCCTCAAGTGCTCCATGAATGATTACAAAGACCTGCTCTACGCTAATAAGGATCACTCCCAGCCTCAGCTGTCGTACCCTAAGCCCTCGGAGATTCCTTGGAAGAAGGAGCTTTGCAATTCCGTTAATCTAATCGGCGTCGTCGCTGCTCCTGTAGAAATCAAGAACTTTCCCTCCGGAAAAGTGGTCGCCTGGACCCGCCTCGCCGTTAAAAAAAATGCCACCCAATCATTCTGGTACTTTACCCATTTGCTATTGTTATTCGTGGCATCTGAAGTTTTTTTCTTTTTACCTCGTGGTTAGTCATTTGCTTATTGGGTGGCAATTCGTGGGGCGCTGCGACAATGCCTTTTTCATTGACTTGCTCTCTAAAATTTGTTTGCTACTCTTGGAAGTCTTTAGTTTCACTCCAACTTGTAGTTAAAAAGGAGGATGGGAACTCACCACTGCGGATGTTGCTATTTGAGTTCATGTCGAATACTTCCTTTTCAATTGAGTAAGCAATACAGTATGGGCAGGAAGTGGAAAAGTGAATTCCTGTGGTGGTTGGTGCCCATAAAATGAACAAAACAGAATTTCGATGCTTTTTATTATCTGCATAAGAAAAATGTCAGCTTGAGTGCTACTACGTCGCATTCTCATTTACTTGAGTGCCATCGTTTCGTTTCTTTTGATGAATTTTTTTATTTGGGTATGGAGAGTTATATACTCTCAACTGAAGCGAAAATTAGCTCTGCGTTTCTGGCTGTTACTACATTTTAAGGTTGCTGAAGCACTTTCTTGAGATCTTGAAGAATTCTCTTTCTCAAAGAAGTTACTTTTTTAAAATGAAGGATAAACTTGACATTCTGGGATGAGCTTGCACATGTCGCTTTTCAGCATGTAGAGAAAGGCCACCAAATTTACGTTTCTGGTCGCCTGGTTACAGATACCGTCCAAAGTAACTTCGGGAAAAAGCAGACCTACTACAAGGTTTTGTGATTTCCTATTTTTTTTATGTCCCTATTTGTTGCCCTCTGCATGTGAATCATTATGTTTTAGTTCTGCAGGTGTTTGTTCAGCAGCTGAATTTCATTGATAGGAGTCAATTACCAGCATCGACAAACAATCGCGAATCTGATTCTATGATGACTGGCAAGTCATGTGTTTAATCAAATATAGTGTCCACTGTATTTCATTGTTGTTCTTCCACTTAATATCTGGCCTTTTTTCTGCTTTCATTTCAGATAGAAGAGGGAATTCTGGTGCAAACAATACTGGTTCTGCTGAAGAATTATGGCAAGCGTTCTTTTCTAAACCCGAGGAATGGTGGGACAGCAGGAAAAGCAAGGTAAATTGTTTACTGTCTTTTAAATGTAGAAAAGGCGCGTTTCTAAGCTGTAACTACCTTATGGAATCTGAGGCCTGTTTTGATTTTCAAGTGATCAAGTGCCTATTGATTGTTGCAATTGTTTTGTTAATCACTTCCCCCTGGGACCTATATGGTTGCATTTTCTCTATTTGCCTTATTTTCCGATTCTCGAGAATAAAATCAGTCAATCCCGATAGAAAGTCAAAAAAACCTCATTGATGTCTTAAATTCCTAAATTTTCTCAGTTTGCCGCTTTCCACATTAGCCATGTCGCCTTATTATGACCCTTGTTACTTATCGTGCCATTTACTTTGAGCATGAGCTGTCTGTCCTGCATTTTAAGCATATACACTCAGAAAACGAGGAATGGAATGATCAGAATTTTTGCAGTTTGCTTTATATTCTTTCTACAATATATTATATGGATTTATCTCAATAATCAAGTTCCGGTATAATAACAATACAAACAAAAATTATGATGGCGGCCTCATATCATACAATCACCCATCTCTTAAGCGCTATATCAACAGCAACTGATCACCAGTCTCAAGTTGGTTTGTTTATAATAATTCGGCTCCCGTTCCGTAGTTAACGAAAAGCCTAGTTGAATTTTTGGTGGCTGAAGTTTTTGGAAACTTGCAGAGGAACCCAAAGTATCCTGATTTGAAGCACAAAGATACAGGGGAAGCTTTGTGGGTGGAAGGCAGGTCCAATCCACCATGGGTCAGGTCCCAGTTGGAAATAATGGATGCGAGGATGGAGCTTTTCCCCGATCAAAATACGAAGATGCCTGTAAACATGGTGCCTGCTGATGAATTCTTGTCTTTCTAAAAGCTCAGCGGAGATTCTTAATTTGTACAGCTTCTGATTTACAATTCGAATGCAAATTGTAGCTCTACTTTCAGCAATTTACATCATTGATATGCTTTGCGAGATTTTCTTCTTTGATTCCGCACATGTAACCTTATTTGCCCAATATTAATGTCTGGGAAGACGGAACAGGATCAAAAACCCTTCTTTATGCTTGTTTGGGAACTTCGTTATCCAATGGTGCATGTAAATCGAGATAAAATCTTGTTAAAATCCGTAAAAACATTTAGAAATCTGCAAATTCCTTTCTCCTAACGGAATTCCTAAACATACTGCATTGTAATAGAAAAGTGACCATATGATGCTAGCTAGCTTCCTAAGACCTGTTCCACGTACGTTCATTTGTGCCTGCGTTATAAAAACTTGTGTTATTCATCAGTCGTATAACTCAAGAGTCTCGAACTTCGTGAAGAGACAGGACTTGCATTCTAGTTAAAAAGTATCTTGATATCTTTTTTAATAAAGGAAAATAACAACATCCTCGATGCATTCTTCTGGGTAAGAAAGTGATTAATTTTACTCGCATCCTTGTCAGTTGCTAATAAAGTTATTAAATAATGCACATGTTATCGACAGTAACCAAAAGAACGTTGTCGTCCCTAAAGCCGAGGGTCACTGTTACTACAGATCGAGAGGT
>JANTPZ010068553.1:889-17130 GCA_025593235.1 Vachellia pachyceras | reverse complement strand
AAGTAAGAAAGAGGAAAGTAAGAAAGAGTAGTAAAAAGAGAGTATGAAAGAGAAAACTTAGGTTTCAAACCTAGGTTTTGAAACCTAGGTTTCAAAACCTTGAAACCAAACCAACCCTCAATCGATGATTTATCCCCGATTTTCCCAAAAGATTATTTTATTGCAAAACAAACCTCCTACACTCTGCATCGGATTTATTGTATGTACGCATAGAACGTGTGTATAAAAACATTCATGCATATAGATATCAACAAATGATATGTTCTCATCTCAAAATATTCACTTTAGAACTTAATAAAAAGAAATGAAATTTGTCCCAGAAATGGTCATTCTTTTTTTTTCCCCCACCCAATGGAATGATCATTCTACTACACTGAGAAAATGAGAGCTAATAAATTTGAACCTGACCTCATTAGAATGTGTGAGCGTAGTGTGAGTCTAAAACCGAGTAGTGGTCAAATACTGAAGCCATTAGGATTTCTCTGCAAACACATCAAATAATGATCAATCTATTATCTCTTTCACTATTTCTTCAACACGTCTCTCCAGAAAAACAATACTTGTATGTAGTCGTGAAGCCATTTACATTCTTGCCCGAGCAACGAAAGCCCAACAAAGAAACCAAAATAAAAGTTCAATCTTTTTCTCTAGTTGAAAAATGAGGTGCACCAAGACCAACTGGACAACCTTCTTACTTTAGTTTGTGATCTATACAAGAACCTTCTTTACAACCGTACCCAAAGGATAGTTTCTTTCTACGGTGGCAGAGTTTAGATTCAATCACCCGCCTCAAATGAGCAGCCAGATGAAAGTCAAATCTGACAATTTTTCGTGTCTAGATGTTGAAAACTAGCAGCAATTCACATTCACCCTGCTCCATCAAAATGGCGTAGTATAGTATTATAAGCTACTAAAAGTACGTCAGACATGCGTATAAAGATTTTGTGAAGGAAAGAACGTACCTTTGGCTGGATTACTTGAAATGGAAGCAACCCCATTAGAGTCCATTTGGATGCTGGGAGGTAGAGAACGCCTCTCTCTCCTTTTCAAGTAAGCGAGAACTTCAAAAGCTATTACTGCAATAATTACTATACTAAGCAAGAATCCATAGCCTATTCTCCAGTTACTTCCTGCCCCTGCAGCTTGCATCCCCAACACTATGTTCACGGCTGCAAAGAACAGCGCCAATCTTCCAAACCAACTGTGATACCAATTCCAATACTTGCGAATCCCGGAGTCTTTGTTTGGTCTCAAGAAGAATGCTAAGATCTGCGCTCATAAAAAGCTCATGTCAATGTTTTTATAAAGTAACAAAATTCTCAGTGCGAGAGTGAGAGACATGGGTGAGTTGTAAACCTGAAGAATGCTTAGCACAAGGACGAAGATGCCTATGCCTCTGTGAGCTGGAATATGAACGTCCATTTTGGAGTAAAGTTGTAGCCCGACAAGGACTGTGGCTAGTCCGAATCCGAATCCAATAAACTGGATCACTGAGTGTAAATAGAACCAGAGTGGATCCTTGTGTCTGAAGTATCTTGCAACAATTGCCCCTACAGGTAAGATTAGACCCCACCCTATTATACCCACTATTCCATGACTCTTCCTCATCAGAATCAAGTTATTGGATACAGAACCCTGAGAACCTGTGAAAAAGAACGATCGGTCTAATTTTTGCTCGAAAAAGTTATAGGAAGCAATAACTGCAGTCTACGATATGCTACCATCTGGTACGCTTTAGAAAAAATATTCAGATATTAAGAGCCAGTCCAAAAAAGTCATACATTCTTAGTTAACAATTTATGAAAACTTTAAGTTGGATCTAAGACATAGTACTCTTGGTTAACATGTACTCTAATGCAATGTTTCAAGTTATTATAAAAATAAATTAGGGCTGTTTTAGGTATTTGACCCAATGTATAATCCCATTTGTAACACTAAATCTAGGACCAGTTTAGGTATCTTTCTTTAAAAAGAACTAAAAGCGAATGCTTCCTTAGAAAAACCTGGCCAATCAAGTCACCTCTGCAGCAAAAAAGAATGAAACAGGTGTCTACTATCCTATCACGAAGAGTGTGATGGGGAAATTATCCTGTACCTGAAGAGAAGTCAAACACCATGGCTGTTTTATCAACGTGCTTTGAGAGGTGATGGTTCTGTGGAGTTTTAGCACCAAAGGCGAGCAGAATGAGTTGGCTCCCAAGTGGGGCTGTGGTCTGCAACTGAAATGCCAAGTGAATTTGAGCCCCATCAGTTGCCACAGCTGCAGGAACATTGTTGAGAGGCACTTCTCCTTTGTCTGCTATTACTTCTGATGATTTTCTTCCCCTCAGATAAAATTGTTTCACTTTTGCATGACCATGTTGGCTAATCCATCCAACCATTGCACTTGAACCAACCATCATCCCATCTTTTGAAAACCCAATTCCCACCCACCCAATTGTGTACGGGGCAGAAAGTATGATACTTGTGGTCTGAGGATCATTTTGGGTGAACTGCAATTGAAAACTCACAAATCAGCTTCAAAAAGATCAACTTGAATTATATGAGTTTCATATAAAAGAATGCGATTGTAAATGAGACCCATATGTAACTTTTAAGCCTATCATTTACTTTCTCTCTACCTTTCCTCAAATACACTATATATATATATGTTCACATTTGAAATGTAGGAAATCCAGGCTGCAAGAAGAAAACCATGAGATCCATCAATTTTTAGATTTAATTTTCTGGTCAAGGGTCTCCTAAATTGAGAAACTTGAGCTAATTCAGCCAGAATATTTAGGCCTTGAATCTCGTTAGTGGTTTGCTCTTTGATAGCATCCATCGATTACTGTCTGCCCTACTTTGAAGTTAATACAACCTACTGATGTTTCAAAAAGAAAAAGAAAGAGTTGAAACAACCAATAATCTTTCTAGCAATCCTCTGTGTGAAGGCATCCACTAATCAGTAATCACCATGTGCCTTACTTTGAAGTTAGAACAACCTACTCGTCCCTCAAACTTGACAATTCATTCATGATCCTCGAATTAATGCAAGTGAACAGATTGAAGAAGAACATGTTTCCAACAAATTTAGCTTCTTCGGGTACAGAGCTTATGGAAATGGGTACGACCCAAAATCAGAATTAGAATTTTTAATGTTGTCTGAATTTTACCTCAATTCATGTGCGTTCCATGAGCTATCAAATGTAGCATGAAGAGAAGAGACAGCTATGAAATGTAGAATTTAACAAATCGTGAAAATCACAGCCGTAATTTCATTATAATTGCAGTAGAACAGGTAAATAAGACTCTGTTTTCCACAATATCATCTTCCTATGAAACATTGAGGGGGAAAATGACAGAACCGACAACCAATTATTACACATATCTAAATGCAGCCTGAAGAACTTACCCTCAATTCATATGTATTCCATACAGGTCTGCAAATCATATGAGATATGTTCTGATATGGTGGGGGAAGAAAGCTTTGATAATTCATGTTCTTGCAATTACTTGCTGTTGCAGAACCAGCTACGCCATTATCACCTACTGATGATGCTGTGACTTTGAAGTCCAACACAAGATTCAGAATACAGAGAATGAAAAAAGATATCCGTATCTGAGTCCAAGATCTGAAATTCGCCATTCAAACAGTGTCCCAGTTGAGATCTAACTAGTTAAGGCTGGGAAAAAATGCTGGCAGATGCGAAACTCGTGAACAAGAAAGAAGATGTGAATAGAAAACAATAACAGTAAGGTAGCTCCAAGGTATTAGTCTCTTGAGCTTGAAGATTCGAATTTGGTGGTTGTTGGCTAAGGTAGTGGTTGGTCCAGGGGCATTATCATCACCATCTTCTTGTAACTTGATGGCTCAACGTCCAAGTTCCCTTTCTCCGGGACTTCTTTATTGTTAGCGACAGTCATTCATATTTACATTAAATGATTCGAAAGTTCAAAACCTTCACATGTTTATAACCGGAGGATTGCTTCAATAATAAAAAAACGACCGGGAAAAGGGAAAGACCTGCTGGATCAGCTTGTTCCGTACAGAGATTAAGCAACTTGAACCGTTAAAATTGTATTTATAGATATGAGGCATATAAAGTGTGCTGGATTATCCTATACTGAAATATGAGGAATATAATGTTGGTTAACAATTAAGAAATGTGAGTCTTTTAGGTTGAAGTTCATTGACAGAGTGAACTACGGTTGTCTGTCGGCAAGTTGCTAGCAGAGAGGACAAAAACAGTACAAGATGCTCGTTTGGGAGGTAGGTGTTGAAGACAAATCAGAGAACAGAGTGGCCCTCTTAATTTCTCAGATGAACTGGACAAGCACTTGATTAGGTAAAGAAGACATTTTCTTCAACAATTCCTTTGGGAAGAGTCTGTTCTTTCTACTGGGAAAGGTTAAGGTTAATTTATAGATCTTGCGATAACTGGGGGTGTTAATGGAGCGAGTTTGTTTGTGTTAAAAATAAAATTAGTAACAATGGTAATCTATTTTAGAGAGAGAGAGAGAGAGAGAGAGATATTGTGTGTTAAATGGGGGCATGAACCTCCATAGAGTTATGAATGTCTGTCTATGAGATCCAAAGGGGGCAGCTTTAAATAATATCGACCGGGGCATGTTGTCTCGTGCTTGAATTGTCCCCATCAGCCCATAAAAGAAGAATGCTCCATGTAAACTTGATTTATTTATGAATTGACCTTTCAGGAATGAATCAACAAAGCTTGATCCTGCATTCCTGTTTACAAGGAATTGACTCACCGGTTGTGAGTTCAGGTCCCGTTTCGATATAAAGACTTGTTGATAATCGAGATCTGCAAATGCCTCTTTATAGGTTATGTGAGTTTGAAGGCACACGCTAATTTAATGGTGTGTTTAGTTTGAAGGAAGGGAATGGTAGGGGAAGGGTAAAGAATAGCATAGAAAGAGATAACCTTATTTGATTTTATTGAAGGGAAGGTGATGAAAGGTATTTTAAAGATTTTTTATTTAGTTTAGGAGGGGATAGATGGGGAAAAGTGTTAGTAATTTACTTTCTTACTCTTACATATTAATTTATATATTATAGAAATTAATTTTCACAATAACTCTAATTAATGCATTAATAATACTAAATTTTAAAAATGGAATCATAATTTTTATTTATGATTACATTTTTCATTATAAATTTAATTATATATTTTTTAAATTTTAAATTAATATGTATTATCTATTCTTAATTATAAGTATATAACTTTTTTATTTTTAATGAATTTAAGAATAAATATTAAATTTACAAAATATTCATAATTAATGTAGAAGTACTTTTATTTATGATAAATCAAAAATTATATTTTGAAATGGAATAATAGTTTTATCTATAATTATATTTTTTATTCAAATTTAATAATTTATTTTATTTATTATAATATATTTACATTGTAAATTACTTTTATAATATATAATTATAGATAAAAACAGTTTGGAAACATGAGCGATTTAACACGTAGATTGGTTCGTTTAACAGAATCATGCAATGCCTCATCGGCAAATGAACGAATAGATCTTTCGAGAGATTTTTTTTGTCTTTGTTTTGCTGTTATGTGAATAAGTAATAAAAGGGAAAACGCTTTTCATTAGTTTCCTTGAGGCTATGTTTGGATGAAATGAAAAGTTGAAATGAGAGAAAATGGAAAGAAGAGAAAAGTTATAGAAAATATCATCACGCATCCTATTTGGATGGGTGAGAGAAAACAGAAAGAAAAAAAATGGGTAAATGGTTGAATAATTAAAATATCCTTAAATAAAAATCGTTTAATAAATATTAATAAGTAAAATACCCTTAAAATATATAAAATATAATATCAAATTAAATATGATAATAAAAAAATTATATTAACATTAATATCATTAAATAATTTAAAATCAAATTATTTAGTAAAGATATCATTTCAGGTTATTATATTTCAAAACAAACTAACTTAAATAAGAATATATCGTATTTTTAAAGTTATGAGGTTTTAGTAAGCAAATAAAAATAAATTAGATATTAAAATATATCTTAAATCTTATTCTTTTAAAAAAAGAAAGTCATATTCAGAATTTTAAAAAGTTATATGTCAAACTTAATTAGTCAAAATGAAAAAGTAATAAAAGAGCGTGTAGGTAAATAAGAAAAAAGATTTTTCTTTCCATTTTCTCTCCATGTGTGGAGAGAAAAATTGGGAAGAAAATGTGATGGAACCCACACCTTATTTTCTCTCCAACTTTTCCTTCATTCGACTTTTTCTCTCGTATACAAACAAGGGAAAACTCATTTCTCCCTCATTTTTTTCTCCAAATTTTCTCTCCCCCTCATTTTCTCTCCATCCAAACAGGGGCGAAGGTAGGTAGTGGTGAGGGTGGGCAAATGCCCCCACTCAAATTTTGGGGTTTATGTAAATAACTATTGGACCTTTTTATTTTGCACCCACTGACTTTTAAAATTTGAACCCACTCAAGCATTACAAAGAAAATATCAAGATATCATTAATGTCATGAACTTGGTTAACATCTTAAAGCAACGGTTACAAATAGTGGATGTGAGTCTCTATTGGATGAAGTAACTTTATTTTGCAATATGCATAATATTAACATTCCTAATATGGATGAATTCTTTTTTATCCAAAGAGATATCAATACATAAAGGTAAGGCTTAGGACATCATAGATATGCAACTTCGAGAAGTTAATGACCGTTTTACTGAGACAAATACAAAGTTGCTCCTTTGTATGGCTTATTTGAATCCAGTAGATTTATTCTTTGCTTTTGATAAGCAAAGATTGATTGAATTTGCCAAATTTTATCCATGTGACTTTTCTTCAACCGACTTAATAATGCTTGATAACCAACTTAAGACTTACATTATTGATATGCGTAGCAGTGTTGAATTTGCATTTGTGAAAGGAATTAATAGTCCTACAGAGAAGCTAGTTGAGACTAAAAGGCATATTGTTTATCCACTTGTTTTTCTTCTTTTGATGTTAGCAATGTTGTTACTTGTTACCAAAGCATCTATGAAAGAGCATTTTCCGCCATGAAGATTGTGAAAAGTCGATTTGCGTAATCGAATGGGAGATGCATTGATGAATAATTGTTTAGTTACTTATATTGAAAAAGACATTTTCAACAGTATTGATAATGAGTTGATTATTCAAAGATTTCAAAATATGAGATCACGTAAGGGACAATTGTAAGGCACGCAATGTGTAATTATATATATGCAAAAATTTCATATGGTTTTAGCATTTATACACTTAGTTTTACATGATAATTACTATTGTCATTTACTACAAATAAAAACCTGCCCCCACTGATGAAAGATCCTGGCTCCGCCACTGCATCCAAACATAAGGTAATAGTTTCACGATACCATAAAAATTTAAAAGATGAGTCTGTTCTACACTTCTACTTTAGGATTATGATATTTTTTTGTAATCAATAGGGTTTTGATAATTTGACCTTCAAATATATAAATCTGGATACTCTCTATTTGATGACCTCTTCTTCATTTGGATATCTCCATTAAATACTCTAACAACCCACTATGTTTGGACTGAGGGCCTCAATCAATCATTGAATAATTCTTATATTTAAATTTTTAACACAATCAACAACTAGCATTAATTAATATTCCATATTGACTTGGATTCAATGATTGACCCGATAAAAAAATATTGACATGGATTAGAGGCAAAGCACTTAGGAAAATCGGCGCGAATTTTCTCCTTTTTCATTTTTTTTCCTCACAATCCTATCATCACCCTTAAATTAAGTAACGGATGATTCAAATTTAGTATTTTGTGAAATCCTTATTATAATAGTTTGTATGTTAAAAATTCTGTTATCCTCTATGTATTGTAGTTATAAATTATGTAGATAATATTTTAATAGTGTAATTTATTTATTTTATACTGACAATACTAATTTCATAAATTTCAAATATGAAGCATTCATTTCTTTTTATTTAAGAAAATGAGGGAATTCAAATAAGTTTCATTTTTTAAAATGCATTTTACATAAAAGTCATATTCAAAAGTGCATATTCTAGATAAAAGTTACTTCTCCTTGCCCAGAATCTACAGGCTTCACTCCAAGAATGCTCTTCGTTTCTGTGTGCATTTTGTGTCCCCTTTCTATTTAAGAAGAACAGGATTTATCTTGCAGGAGAAAGAGGAGTATATTAACCAGCGATTTAACCAAAAAGTCAATAAAACGCATAAGAAATGGAGGTGCGGGGAATCGAACCCGGTGCCTCTCGCATGCGAAGCGAGCGCTCTACCATATGAGCTACACCCCCATGATGATGAATAGATGGCACATATTAGAATTAATATGACATTGCGTCTTAGCATTGTGATTGGATTTCCAAAGGAAAATTTGTTTGATCAGGTTGGTCAGAAAATTTTCTTATCTAACTCCATGGAGGAGAGTTGTATATTGATAGATATTAGCATGAGCATATTCTTTTCTGAAACCAAAACTTGAAATGACTTATTTGTCAAAACTAGAAGTGCTCCCCCGTGCGTTGCACAGGAAGTTTATAATTCATAAATGTTACATCAACTTTCAATTCATTCAAGAAGTTAAATTTGTATGCATTTCAGGAAAATGAACTTTGAATTTGTATGCATCTAATAAAAGAAAATGAAATTTTGTTGATCTAATATGCAACTTCTATCACATTTATAACGGACTTAATTGTTTTGTTGATCTAATTTTGGTTTGAATTGACCAATATGGGGGGTTGGCTGTAATTCATGTTCCAAAACAAATATTTCCATTGAAACTGCAATAACAGACAATAAAAGTGACAGGCAACTGATGAAAAGATGTTATGTACAATGAAAAATATATCATGCACCTTAAGGTATGATATTCCATCCAAAGTACCCTAAAAAAATAGCAATAGTCACACCAGATAAAAAGACTAATAGCATTAATTTCCTTCAATATCCTAAAACTCCTGTTTCTCTATGTTGCTTTTAAACATCAGACAAGATGTAATCCACAAGGTCAGATAAACATACATATTGTATTGATGTTTTAAATAGTTATTGTGATACTAAGTTACTGTGCATACCTGCATTTAGGACTGTTAAATGAAACATATGAAACTCCTTTTCAAATAATGCAAGTGGTGAAAAAAATGTACATGGCAGCAATATTCTTCTTTACTTTTATTTTTACAATAATTATTTATTTTGAGTGAGAAAGCCAACTGTTCCTCTTGCTACCAGGAAGGAACGCATTCGAGGCCTAGACAGAGGCAACACCCTTCATCAACGAAAATGGTAGTTCCTATCATAAAGCTTGAACCATCACAAATTAGATAGATAATTGTGGAAGCCAAGTCTTTCTTTCTTAACAGATTATATATGAAATATCTTACTACTATCCACAACTTACTGTACAATGGGTATAATTACAATGGGTATAATAAATAAACATATTACCATATGAGATGAAACAGTATATAAACCTTCATATAAGTAAGAAAGACTCAACTATCCTTACTTGTCACACCATGCAAAGGATCCAATAATAGAATCTGAATGTGTTATACCTTGAGCACGTATCCTCTTGCTACAAATGATGTGTTCACAACAGCAAATTTACCTGCTGTAAATTAATTGTATAGATCTGGTGAAGAGGCAGCATAAAGCAAGTCACATGACCAGCAATCATAAGCAATATCCCTACCCATCCTGTAAAGTTGAAACATCATTAAAATGTGCTACAATTCTCACAAAAGAAACTGAATATACATGAATCGATGCACAGAGGTTAGAGGACATCATAATCAAAAAATTTCTCAGACATCTGTGGCTATAGTTTAATTTCAAAAATCTTCCAAGCACAATGAATTGGGAAGCTAACTGCAGAGCCTGGACCTAAAATGAAAAACTAATTGTAGAAACATCCACAACACACTTGATCTTGGCAGTAAACATAAACTTCCGACTTCCGAGACACTTTTAGTATTTCATCACTTCCGAGCTTGCTAAGATTGTAGGTTTGTTTTCTTTCCCATGAATGTTTCAATAGCAAGAAGGCAAGATATCAATGTCGACACGACAAATGCTTTACTCCCTGAAAGCTGAGCAACTCCAAATTTGTCCTTTCTGTGTGAACAGGCAGTCAGTGAGGCAGCAGTCTTGGAACAGCATGCGTAAAGTTGAATACAAGCCAACCAGCAGCTTTTAATATGCCAAATACTAAGTCATAATGCTGGTTTTTTCTGTTCACAGATGTTAGCTCATTCATCAAATTCCTTCACATATTTTTCATTACAGAACTAACAAAAACACCAGAAAATCTTTACTAAGTTTTGTTTATTTTCTTCTATCTTCTTTATTTGATATGGTCTCTAATCAGCGATCAGCCAATGACCATGAAAAGTACCCTGCTAACAAATTTTAACACCTCAAATACTGCTTGGGCAAAAGTCCAAACTCAACTTTTGTAGAGTCCTGAAATGACTGTTTCATTTTGAAGTCTAGTACAATGTATTGTCCAATCAAGCTGAATAGCAACAGAGACCAAGGTCTTCAGGTAAATGGGGATGAATTTCTTTGGACAAATTCCATGATTCACCTTAGTTGATTTTGAAGCAAAACACCTTACTGTCCAAATTCTGCTCGGGGAGCCAGAAAATATAGCAGATTTAAATGATTTAGTTGTCATCATATTAGATTCTACCCAGGGCGTCATCATCAGATTAGAAGAAATAAAAACATAATATCTTTTCTGGCACTGGAAGAGTCCAAATTTTTGCTTACATATTTTCTTGAATGACCATTTACTAAAGTTAACGTGAATTCAAGTATTAGAAGAATTGCAAATACCTCTTTTGGATTGGATTAATTTGAGTCTTTGAGTATTGAGCTCGAAATACTACAAAAGGAAATGGAATTGGCTGAACTATGTTTCCACTGAAGAGGGTAAGTTCGAGAAGGAGGAACAACCGGTCAAAAGGCATGTGAGGCTACGCGATTTTCTGTAGATTAGGGTATGAATGATGAAGAATCAAATTTAAGTGTAAAGCATGAGAAACAAAAAAGGGAAATAGACCTCGAAAAACCAGTTTGTGCTGCAATAGTTTCTCTTCCTACTACTACCATATGAGCCAAGCAGTTTAATTCAAAAGGACCCAAAGCCATGAAGAAGATCTCGAAGCTTTAAAACTGACCTTACAGTTAAATCTCTGCTTCCTTTTGGCCTTTTCATTCAGTAATGCTTCCACATCCTCCCTTTTGAACTCTATAATACCACGACCTGACCCGGCATTGCTTGGCGGGGCACTGCTCGGGCTAAGAACTCTCACCATTTTTTTAGCTGCAAATCCTTGTAAGTCTCCGTCTACGAGAACCTCATTACCCATTAAATATTAACTTCTGAACTTGGACAATAACAAAAAACACAGTAAGAAGCAAAAGAGAGAGAAAAGGAACAAAAAAACCATTTTTGAATCTGTCGCACACTCCCCCCCGTCATTGCTTCCTCAATGGAAATCTTAGACTCCCCGCTGGCGCTCACGTGCCCTCTCTTTTTTTTGGTTCTTCAACCTCACCGTCATCTTTCGTGCGCTCACGACCATGCATATCCAAGGATGAAATGAGATGATTTGCGAAGCTCCAAGGCTAGCTTGCCCCAAAAAAATGGGGGAGCCAGAAAAAAATTTGAGAGCTGAGACGCAGTTGAAGAATGAGAAAAGGAGAAGTTTGGACTCGACCCACACGAAGGAGTATGATGATCAAATTCAAATTCAAATTCAAATTCAAATTCGTTGCCTTGCTTGTGGGAAGGAACCGCAGGTGTTGCAACTGTAAGTACAGGGTAGTAGAGGTAAAAGGACAAAAGAGGGGGGAATGGACAAAAGAGGCTGGTCAGATTTTCTTGGTTACAATTTAAAAAGTGATTCCTTCATATTTTTCCTTGTTGTTAGAATCCTTAGTGGGACCTCGTCAAGTGCAATTGCTCATCTTTTTGTCTTTTACCCACTCACATGTCAGCTTCTTCGGTAGGTTAAGGCAAGAAAAGTTAAATGTTTTATTGAGAATACCATGCTAAGTCAACAAACCCTCTCATGCCCAAATCGCACAGAGCCCAAGAGAAGCCAATCTACCAAGCCGAAAATTCCCTTATGAACAGTTATATGTGCCTAGAGTCACTGTTGAACCGTGAATACATGAGCCGATTGGTGGAACAGCATTTTATATACATGTGAATGAGAGAAGTTGGTTAGTCCTTCCTCTGCCCCACCTTCTTATCCTCTTACACAGTGTCAACCCTCACGTCGCATCTCTCGACTCTTCTGTACTTTTCTCAACTCAACACAGCCTTTCCCCTATATTTCTCTTCTTTTGAAATGCTGACCAAGCCCGGAGATAGATTCCTTCCTCTCCCATGGGCTCTGTTTCTTTAGCATCTAAATTCAGATCATCATTCACTTGTACACCCCGAAACGACTTCCTCGTCGATTCTCCTTCGGCCACAAGTTTATCCTTCTTTCACTTTACTAACTCCAAGAAACCAAGAACATCGGTAACAGCTGCTGCTGCTGCTTCTTCTTCTTCTTCTTCTTCAAATACAGCTCCTTCAAACCCCCAAAACTCAAACCCGAAAAGCAGTAATCTCAATCTCTCAGTGTTATTCCCCTTTTGGAATACTATCAAAGAATCGGCCATTTCACGGACCCAGAGATGGGTTTCGAGTGCAGAAGCTTGTAGCGATAGAGAGGAAGTTGTGGACGAGTATGAAGGTTGTTACTTGCAGAACGGAGGGCTAGGGATCGCTTTGTTGAGCGTTACTACGAACGCCAAGGTTCGGATTAGTCCATTCTTTGCTACATTAGCCGCGAACCCAACTTTCGTTTCGGGGCTGTTCGCGTGGATTACTGCACAGTCGGTAAAGGTGATATTGAATTTCTTCCTGGAGCGGAAATGGGATTTGAGACTGCTGTTTGCTTCAGGAGGGATGCCGTCATCGCACTCCGCCCTGTGCACGGCGTTGACTACTTCGGTAGCTCTTTGCCATGGCATCGCCGATTCTCTGTTTCCGGTGTGTCTGGGATTTAGTCTCATCGTTATGTATGATGCAATCGGTGTTAGGCGACATGCCGGGATGCAAGCTGAGGTAAAACTAGGCTATGACATAATAGATTCGCATCCTGTTTGCTATGTGTTTGATACTTGCCTGTCAGCATCTGCTATATATATCATGACACTTTAAACTGCATCTTTTAGAGTTGTACTTCATATTTTTGTTCTGTCATGTTGTTCGTGTTGCGTCATGTCCTCTACGTGGGCGACTGTACTTCTAGGCCTATTTGCAGATGTTGTTTCTCTTCCCCTTTCTTGCATGTTTTTGTTTTTTAATTTACTTGAGGTTTATGGACTGTAAAAAGTTATTCGTATTAATTTATACCTTGGTTTTCTTTCATGGTTTATGTTAAGTTAGCCTTTGAGGTCAAAAAGATGATCATGATTGTTGGTATTAGAGTAAAATGGTGTTCTTGTTGATATGATATAGCATATCAGCTGAAGTGGATTGAAAGTACATATTTTTGACCTCTGATAGATCCTTCTTGAGCAGGGCTTCCATCTATTTGTTATTAATTTATAGTTTTACTGCTGAAAGAGAGAAACCTCCTGTTGCTATGCAAATATATTATCCCAGGTTGACTTCGAGTGGTTGAAGCACTTGGACAAAACTTCTCTTGCATAATTGAATTGCGTAAGATCACTTCAAAATAGTTTATCCAAGCATCTGATTTTCTAGGATATCTAAAGTGATTTATTCAGAATACTGAAAGCTTTAACTGGATCAAGGCTGTTGTGCTGTAAGAAACAGCTCTCTCACCCTCTCCCTCTCTCTCTGTTGTAGGTTGTTTCTGTGGTCAGAATTTCCTCTTTTCTCAAATCAACACACAGATGTGAATATTCAGAATATAATACCATCAAAGATGAGTTCTTAATTTGCAAAAAAAAAAAAAAAAAACGGAGGGACGGACGGACAGGAAAGGACATGTATATTCATATTTGACATGTTCACTTGGTTCTGCTGTTACCGGGTGTAAATTTTGCTTGACATCCCTCCTGTATTCCTCTTGGAAATTTTGTTTCTTTGGATTAAAATATGAATTCAATAATGTTGCAGAATTTGTTTTGTACATGGGAACAGGTGCTGAATATGATCGTGGCAGACCTGTTCCAGGGGCACCCTATGAGTGAAAGGAAGCTCAAGGAATTTCTGGGTCATACTCCTTCTCAAGTTCTTGCTGGTGCTCTGCTTGGCACCCTGGTTGCCCTCTTCTGCTGTGGAGCATGCGTTGTGGTCACCTAGCCCCATCAAATCTTCAACCAGTTTTGATCATTTTGTATTCACAAGTAACAACACATGCCATTTTAGCCTTTGTCAAGGATTCCTAATGCAGCAAATATCCATACGTTGTTGCAGATGCATGTAACCTTCATGTGGTATCATCATGATTTTTTTTTTGTTACAATATGTGGTATCATCATGATAAAAATGCTAAAATCATTATTGGAAGAGAAAAGATGCAAAAAACAAAACAAAAAATATGACTTTGCCTGAAACTGATCTGTTGCAGCTCGTTTGATCAAGTTCATACATCTCACACTCGATTTCTTTAATATATATGTGTGTGTATATATATATATATATTTTATATTTAGATTTAGAGAGGCGGAAACTATCTGTCTAGAGATCAAACCTGTGAGATCTAGCATAAAAATTTTCATACTACTAGGCTTTAAGGCCATTGACCATAGAAATGAAAAGGGTTAATACAATTCCTTTAAATTTATCTTCATTTTGATTTATGTTCATCAAGTTTAAGCTTTGGTTTTTAAATTTTATTTTGTTTAAAACATTGATTCTTATATTACAATAAAAATTTATGTTGTTTGTCTTTTGAGGAATCAAAATTAAAGTCAAGGTAAATTTAAGAAACTAAAAATTGTATTAATTCAGATGAAAAGATATGATGTCGAAGTTTTGGATTCTCCATCATGTGTGCGCGCCGGACCCCATGTTAATTCCACCAGCACAAACAAGGGCCTCCCAAGCTCATTCAATCGCTGGCGACCCTGTGAAGGTAAAAATCACTTCACATAATATTCTTGACCACTCATGGAATTCAATCCTATAAATTGCAGCGAACAGTCATTTGGATGGAACAAACCTTTAGGCTATGTTTGGTTTGATGGAGGGGAAAGGGAAGGGATGGATAGAAGGGAATGGGAAGGGATGGAATGGTATAAGGTTACCTTGTTTGGTTTAGTTAGAGGGGAAGGAAGGGGAAGGATTTTTAATGATCTTTTGTTTGGTTCAGGAGGGGAAGGGAGGGAAATTAATAATTAATTTGCCATTTTACCCTTATATGTTGATTTATATTTATTTACTTATACAATTTATTTTAATTTGTCTTCACTCATGAAAATTAATCACTCATTCTATTTAATTAATTAAAACAATTATTAAAGTACTTCTCTCATATAATTTATTTGAATAATTAAAAAATAGGATTTATATGTAGCTTAGTTTCACAATACTTAATTTATGTTTAACTTGCCACCTTAATCCAACTTGTAACTAGTAAGACATCCGAAGAGCAAAGGAAGAAGAAAGTGTTGGTTAACTGAACTGTTTCTAGAAAGCAGAGGAAAACGTTGAGAAGCGATGCGTTTTAACCTACCAGGGGTATGGATGAGAATATAGTAAAATTGATGGGGGTATAATGGTCATAAGTTTTGGCTTCCCTCCAAAAAACCCCAATTTGGAGGGAAAGAAAATAAGGGAAGGGGAGGGAATGAGGGGATATATTTTGGGTCCCCTCCCCTCCAAAATTTTAAACCAAATAATGGGAGGGATTCATTTTTCTTCCCCTTCCATCCCCTTCCCCCAACCAAACAAGCCCTTAGTTGTTGTACCCCAAACACTCAAGCACATTCTACTAATGGTGCCCCGTTACGTTCTGAAACAAAAACAACACACTCATATATCCCAACCATCATCACGCAGAAAAATCGCCCATCAAATTACAGTATATAGAATTGTTCTGTGAGATCTGTTGAATTGACCTAATAAGTTAGTAGCCGCACAGAGGGTACGGCCGGTGGCAATGACGTCGTCAACGAGCAAAACAAGTTCGCCGGCGTGAACAATTCCGACCTGCGTTTCCAGACAGTCGTTTCCGTATTCCAAGG
>JANTPZ010068471.1:982-23959 GCA_025593235.1 Vachellia pachyceras | reverse complement strand
AAGATCAGCTGAAGACTGTTCCGACGAAAGATCAGAACGGCATCAGAAGCATAAATTTGAGCAGAAAAGCTTGTACCTTTTATTAAATTTCTCAGAAAATGTGGTTCAAATCTTCGGTAAGACGGATGCCTCGCTGGAATGGATGGCCTAACAATCCAAGAAGACAAGAACCATGGCTTTTATGTCGAGACCAGCAAAAACCCTACATTCAACACAGAAATGCACTGAAGCCTATCATCTGTTTTTCCTTTTCAATTAAGAAGGGCACAATGGTCTTTTCCCTTTACAAATTAATTCCCCAATGGTGCTTTGGGACTGCTGTTTAAATATTACAAAGTTTGGGACCATTTGTTAAATATCTTCATTAGGTGGGACCAAACAGTAAATCCCCCAAGAATTATTTTATTTATAATAGAATTTATTTAAAAAAATAATTAATATTTATTTATTAGTTTTACTTCTCCATCATTTGATAAACTTAAATGTAAATTTTCTTTACTTTTTTCTCTTTCATTTAAAACTATATTTAATACGAGTAAAGATGTAAAGACTTTTAAGTTATGACAAATTTAATAAATTAATTATATTTTTTTATTCTCATAGATTATTGAATTTATTTATATTTAATAAATTTGTGCCTCATTTGATATAATGGAATTAAGGTTTTAAAGTGATATTTTAACCTGTTTGATACGATAACAAATTAATTCCATGAAAGTTTTTCTTGTAATAAGGTGGGAATCAAACCTCAATTCTCCCCCACATGTACCTTTAGGTTTTAATTCTTACATCTCATTATAAGGCACTTTTTAAAATGAATAATCCTTATTATAAATCACGAAATGAAATATTAATTACATTTGTATAAGATTGCCTCTATTTCAAGTTTGATACAATTTTTTTTGGCTTCTCAAGATCCGATTCATTGTTTTAGATATGGGTAAATTTGGTATTTTTTGAGAAAATCAATTAAAAATCTCTATTTAGATATCCTACTGGCCAGCATTAAGAAAGATATATTTTATACATAAAAAGTATCGGTACTCTATAAAATTATAAACATATAAGTACCATTATTTGAATTGACATCATCTCAATGAAATTTTTAAGAAGTACTTTTAATAGACTTTTTTCTAATTTTTTTTTCATTTTAAATAAACACTTTTTTTTTGTTTTGTATGAGATGAGTGAAAGTGTATTGCACTTGTAGTAAAGATAGAAGGGAGTGTACTGGAGCGTTTGATTTGAAAACCCACTGGAGGTTTCTGAAGTTGACACAGCAATAATGGTGCAAAATCAATGTCCTTTCAGATTCATATAATTAATGGCTATTAATTTCCCAAAACCCATTAGAATAAGTTAAGTTGGAATGAAATCATAAAAGTAGATGTCTGTTTGGGAATCCGTTGGGAGAAAGGAGTTCACAACTTTCGAGGTAATTTTATGGATTTCGAGATGGTTTTTATGGATTTCGAGATGGTTTTACAGATTTCAAAATGATTTTATCTTGACATACGTGTACCGTTTGAAAAACGGTGTTTTCAAAGCACTAAGGCTTTGTTTGAATAGCCCGTTGATAGAACGGACACCGATTCCGAGGTAAATATGTGAGAGGAGTTTTATCTCGGTAAGTGCAGGAATGGATTTTGGATGCCCAAGCGGGCTATCCAAACAAGCCTTAAGTTTATTATGAGAACGGACACTGCTCAATCCTACCATGAAAACTGAGTTCTAACTCCATAGAAATGAGTTTTAGTTGCGACTGAGACCATTTTGCCCTCTCTTACTCATCATATCCACCAACCTTTGTTGACGCCAGCCTCTGTCACTGATGACCATCGAGGACCCTCCTCTTCTCATGTAACAGATTTTTAGCGCTGATCCTTCCTCCCTTGTGCGACAGTGGTTTGACAGTGACCCCTCCCACTCTCATGTAACGATTTGACCTTCTGAGCGCCATCAATGCCCAAATCGCGAACTCTCCTAACAGATCCGTTGCGCATAGCCACCATCTTCCATTGCGAAACTGTCGTCCACCGTCATGCTTCTTAGATTTGGCGAAACCGTCGTCCACCGTCATCTTCTTAGATCTGCAAAACTACGACGGGTCTTCATGTTGCTTGATGATTCTGTGATGATTTTTGCTCGTTTTAATTATATCTTTATGTGGTTTTGACTCTGGCTTCACATGCAGATCTTGCAAGCTGTGTATCCTTCATTGGGGATGGAGAAGAGATTTTGTTTGGAGGATACTATTGTATTTTCATTTTATAAATATATATTTTAATTAAAAATTATGTCCATTTCACCATCCTATCAAATATGTTTTAAATTCCATTTCAACTTTCCGCACTTCCACGTATCATACAGTGTATCAATGAGCTTCGTGGTCGCCGTCTTGAAAGCTTTGCCTCGCCTTTCCTCTGTCGTGATTCACATCACCTCAAGCTTTATTTTTTGTGGCCATCAGTTGCCGCAAGCTGTATGCCTCAACGATGAAGACAATGGTAGATTAATTGCAGCACCTCACTCACTCTCTCTCTCTCTTCGTTCATTCTTCTTCCTCTCCCTCTATTTGTCTAGTTCCAAAGTTATTTTATACTATTCTTAATGTAATAAAAGTTAAATAACTAATTTTAATAAAATAATAAAATTAATTAAGATAATTATTTGTAATAAATATAGGTTGATTTTTCTAAACTACCCCTCTTTCATCTTGATCATCCTTAATACAAACCTCTTAATGTATGCAATTAATGGGGATACTTTTAAGAAAATAATGAACGTTTAGGAGACAAAGTATATTTAGGACATAGACTAAATCTAATATCTATCCAATTCTTCTATGAAGAACGCAAGATAGTGTTTTCTACACTTGTGATTAAGCCATGATAATTCATGTGTACGGACTATACTAATAACTTTTGTTTATATATATTTACGTATTAAAATGCATATTTGCTTTGTAAGTTTTTGCTCATAAGCAATGTTATTGTGAAAGTTTATTTTTAGGTTTAATGTTACCCCAAAACTTTTAAAACGTAGTACTGGTGTCTCATTTCATTAAAATACCTAATGTTGGCTATTGAAAAATGATATTGACAACCTTTAATTTTTAACAATAAAGAGAACATTACTCCATTTTAATACGTCCATGACAATCTTAAATCCAAAAGAGCTTTTGGGAACAACATTACTCTAGAGTAAAAGCTTCCACAACAATTTGCATCTTAACCCATATATGAAAATGTGCAATGATAACCCAAAATCAAAGTTTGGTTAAAAAACTAAAATAAAATGGGAGTAAATGAAAGTATACTTTCTTCCTTATAAATCAATTTTTGTTACATACATCATATATATTGGCATGCTTGGGGTTAACCAATCACATGGGTTGGTTCTTGTTGGACTATACTATTGTTTCACTAAGTAGAATACGGATGGACATTGGTATAAAGAGGCTTTTTTTCAATTACATTATTCACACACACACAATGTATATTGGCATTGAAATTTCATAACATCATATGGACCTGATAATATATGAAGATTAGCTTGTATTATGTGTGGATTGCTTGTGTAAGAATAATAATATTTACTTAGATATGCATTAATTTATTTTTACTGATTTTACAGAATTTCAGAAAAGTATGTGAGAGAAGTTTTATTTGAAAAATATTTTTTTAAATGCTGGGTTTCCCAAACAAGCACAGAGGATTAAACCAAAAGATTAAACCAAAAGTTTTATTCAGTCCTTGTTCTAATTTTCATAATATATGTCTTGTTAGTAGTTCTGTTCTTGTTAGCTCAAGATTTGAAGCTGGCGTTTCTTCATTCACTTTGATTGTGTAAGCACAAGAACAACTTGGATAAGAAAATAATATCAATAAAAGAAGGATATAGAATTTATAGTGCAGAAAAGGAGGTAGGAGAAACACTACAAAAAATTAAAATGATGAAAAAAAAAGTTTCCACCTTGCTAACGGCCTTTCCTACTTCTTTACACTAGATATACCCACTTGATACCTATATTTGTCTGCTTCCAAATTTATTTTATATTTTCTAAATTTGTCTTCTCTTATGATTAGTCCACGATAACCCACGTTTACAACCTATGCCTATGTATATATGATTTAATCTACGAAAATTTTAAGCCACAATGCAAAATCAAATTTTGGTTAAATGAAAGTATGTTTGTGAGCCCAAAGGAAGAGTCATATCCCAAAAGATTAGTTTATTAGGAGAGTCCAATCTCTAAAGATGCCTATTAGGAGAAAGATTTTCTTAATTAACTTATAAAATCACACTAATTTTATGAGGCTTTCTGATGCGGGACTTGTAACAGCTTGCTTCTTTATAAATTAGTCTCTCTTGTTTTATGTTCTTCACCTTATTATGTTCCCACATAAGAGTATTGCAAGTAAATAAGTAACAGCGGAGAAATGAATATAATTGATATATCCTGGTTTGGTCCCTTGATCTACATCCATTCCTCTCAAAATTAGATTTTTCCACTATAATCAATCATTTACTATCCCTATATGTTTTATGTACAATGAGCTCACTTATAATTCACATAATCATTCAGGGTTTAACATAGTTCAGCAGCTAAAACTACCAGAAAGACAATCAAGGTTCATTCAGGTTGCTCCCAATTAGCTAGAGTGCAAATACAATAAGCTCGTATGAAGTCTCAGAATACAAAATTTATCTTGCAATGTATGTTTCTTCAAGGACGAGCTTCAGCTGGATTTATCGCCTACTCACCCCTTCAATCAAATTACTATATTTTATAGTCTCTTAAAAAACATTTCATTTCAAATTCAAAACAATACGTTAGGAGAATCTAATTGCAATAACGATGACCATTTACAATTTAATTGAACTTCAACAAAATACATAAGAAAAAATAATATCAAATCAATATCACAACAACCGACTTATAAAAATATAATACACACATTTAGGTCATTTTAAATTAAACTTGAGGCTAATCTCGATTTGACTGGAAGTATTAAAGTTAAAACACTCCATATTTTAACTTATATTAAGGGACAGCTCAGATGGCCAGATGTACGATGTGCATTTCCCTACCTATTGTTGTGCGCCTAGTATAGGATGGCGACACATCCATCTAGAGTTACTTTATGTCAATCAGCATATCATTTCCTTGAAAAGAAATTGTAAGAAGTTTTCTGCGAATCCGTTGAGAAAAATGAATTTATCGATTATGAGAAGAATTTACGAAATATAAAAAGAATTTACGAATTTCGAGATGATTTTTATGGATTTCGAGATGATTTTTACGGATTTCAATATGATTTTATCTTGATTTACGTGCACCGTTAGGAAGAAATTCTTCCTAAACATGCACATCCCATGTTGGATTGGGATTCGCTTGAAACTTTGGAATAAAAATTCAATATAATGTCACAAGAGCAGACACCATATTTGTCGTCCTCTTCTTTTCACTATGCATGTGTCATTTATCCTTGTTTTCATCCCTATACTATTGGTGAGCATGTTTTTATGAAGTTGAAAGCTTGAGAACACGTAGCTTGGCGTTATATCAATTATTGTGGAAGTGGGGACGCGACGATTATTGCATGTGTAGAATCCGCCAAAACTACCCGTGTTCCGCGTTTTCTCATCGCTACTTACACCGTGTCCATTTGGGAATGCAACAGAGAAGTACTTTTACGCAAGCCGAGATAAATATGTGAAGGAAATTATCTCGTTTTATGAAAAACACTGTTGAACGTGCGTTTGGCTTTTCCAAACGTTCCAATAAACAAGCCCACCATCAATCATGTATTTAATAGAAGTACCTGAGGCTGTGTCTATAAATAGGGAACAATGCTACCCAAGAATCATGCACAATCCAATCGCTTGATATCAATCACCTTCTAGTGCACAATGGCTTCACTTGCTCCCAAATTGCTCCTCCTTTTCTCGGTTTGGTATGCTTCAATATGTCTCACTTCTTGTGTGCTTAGCGAGTATTCCATCTCGAATATAGATCTCGACAAGTTCACTTCTGACAGACAAGTCTTCCATCTGTTTCAAATGTGGAAGAAGGAGACTGGGCGAGAATACCAAACCTTAGGAGAGGAGGCTGTGAGATTTCAGATTTTCAAAGACAACTTGAGGTATATCAGGGAGAAAAATGCAGAAAGAAAGTCACCCAGCGGCTATCGCCTGGGTCTGAACAAATTTTCAGATATGAGTTATGAAGAGTTCAGCAAAACGTACTTACATGAGACAGAGGAACCCATAATTGAAAGCAACTGCATAGTGGAAATGAAAGATGCATCCTGTGATGATGCACCCTCTTCTTGGGACTGGAGGGACAAAGGAGCTGTAACTCGTGTTAAAGACCAAGGCCGATGTGGTAAGCTGAAATTGTGGATGCTACTTTTTTTTCCCATATATATAACCTAATCGTAGCATATAACATAATCATAACAGAAAATCAAAATTCCTTTATATAGGATCTTGTTGGGCATTCTCTGCAACTGGAGCAATTGAAGGAATAAATCAAATCGTCACACAATATCTTCCAGTTCTTTCTGAACAACAACTTGTATCTTGTGCTCAAAGTAAAGGCTGCAACGGAGGGTGGTATGTTAGGGCATTTGATTATGTCAAGAAGAATCGTGGTATTGCCTCAGAAGATTCTTATCCATATACTGCTACCGCTTCTGCTTGCAATCAAAAACTAGTTAGTATTTAGACTTGTGTCTATTGATTATCTAGTTGATATAAATGTATTTTTTTCAATTATGTTTTTACTCTAATTTCTTATTTTATTCTGATGCAGGCTGAAAACGTAATAGCAACTGTCGATGGCTATAAGTATTGGCTTCACAACCCTATATCTGACAGTTCCCTCCGTTGTTCTGTTTTCAAGCAACCTATTAGTGTTTCTATATATGCAACTACGGAATTTCAGCACTATAGAAGCGTAAGTCGTATTTTCATTACTTCATCATTTTATCTCATTCATTCAACAAGATACACTTGAAAGGTCACTAATAATAATTGTTTTCTTAACTTTGACAGGGCATATACGATGGGGACGATTGCTCTGACATCAGTTCATGCAGAACTAATCATGCTATATTAATCGTAGGATACGGTTCATCGAGTGATGGTGAGGATTACTGGATTGCCAAAAACTCATGGGGAACAAGCTGGGGACAACAGGGTTACATCTTCATCAAAAGAAACACTGGTGCTTCTCAGGGAGTGTGTAACATAAACTGTAATGGTGGATACCCAACCAAAGGCAATAAAGAAACACCTACTTTGAAGCTTGCCACTTCTATCTAAGGCGCACCCTCCAGCAGTAGTAGTGAATGGCAAATGATTTTCCATTTATTAGGCATAAATAACTGCTGCTGCTTCAATAAGAAGTACAACACTTACGTGTTGTAGTATGTATGTTTGGGGTATGAATAACTAGTGCTGCTTTTATACGAAGCACACTAGTTATGTGTTGCACTACGTGCATGTTGAGAATATAAATAAATGGCAAACGGTTTTGTTGTGGAATAAAGCTTATATCTGTCTAATTTATGTTTACTTCACCTTCTAATCTTCATATTGAATTAAGGCTAATTATTGCTGTCAAAGAACACGTAAAAGAAAATTTTGATGTTGTTTTTATGTGGATCAATAGTTTCTACGCAAACGTGAGTTTGAGGTAAAATTGAATTGAAGAGATAAAAATGACCAAAAAAAGTAGGGGTGGCATTGTTTTATATATTTTGATGCAAAGAAGTTTAGGATACTGATTTTTCCTTCCTGTTTCAAATCAAATTGATGCGTAATTTCTTTTACAATCAATCAAAAGACATAACCAATAATTAATTTTAATGTAATATAACTGTGAGGCTTCTTAGGTATCCTCCTATATATATCCTACATGTATATGATATTGATGACCTAAATTTATTTATGATCAACATAAGAATAAAAAAATAATTATGCTCATAAATGTCTCCTTTCATCTATATATAATATGTGATCTTATTGATTATAATCTTATTTATATCAATGTGTCATCATTAATCAAGGTCTATGTTAAGTGAGAGTCAAATAATCATAGGCTACTAATACTGATTTTTGACAAATTATAAATACAAAAAGCAATAGTTATACTTATAATTCAGGAAACTCTCAAGATGACCGAAACTCATATATAATTAAAGAATAATTGAACAAAAAAAATTGCTGAATACCGAAACTCATATATACATTTAACAATACATAGTCACCCCTATTCAGTCTCCTAAATTCCCTTCACTTTATAAAATTGAAAGACTAAACTAGAATCTTGAATGAAGTTATACTGGCATTTGCCTAAAATTAATAAATATTTTGAATTATATTAAAATTTAATCTGTGTTTTATCAAAACAAATTAATCTGTATAATTTAAAATTGCAATGGAAATATATATATATATTTATTTAAATAACAAAGAATAGCAGATTGGAATTTTTTTTGAACTGACAAGCATGCCCTCTCTTTTGTCTAGCTGGCCCTTTGATATTGTTTCAAATTTCAATAATTTGCTTTTATTTTTTAGTATTTTTCTTTTTTGAATTTAAGTACTCAAGTTTGATCTTTTAAGTACTCATCTTTCAAATTCTTCTCAACAGTCAACTTGATTTTTGTTTTTTTCCAATTTTGAGAAGTATCAAAATTAATTATAAAAAACATAATGATGATAATTGAAAAAAATAGAGGAGTGAGTACTAAAAGTTCTAAAAATAAATATCCAAAAAACGAAAATTGAATTAAAAAAACTAAAGAGAAGAATATTAAAAACTCTAAAGCTGAGTGATGATTATTTTGTCGTGAAGGCCCTCATCGTATTTGAGGTGTACTTAATATCGAGTTTAGTTCCGCTTTTTTTTGAATAACATTATGCAATTTTTGTCTTCTCCAGTAGTATACTACACTAGGTATAAAAGTCGTTTAATTTTTTAGAGTAGATTAAGTAAAATAAGTTAATTTAAAATATTTATATGCATTATTATATTATATATATCATTTATAAGTGAAGTAAATTGGTTCAAAGGAAATGATAAAAATAAATATTTTTAAATAATTTATTTAATTTCCGCATTTAAAAAAAGTCATATAACTTTAATATCTTCTTAAAAAAAGACGATAAATAGTAATAGTATTTCCAATTAAAAGAATTTATCGACACTGGAAATTATAATCCAAACCAAGGATTTTAATATTTTCTTTTTTTGGAAGATATCTACTCGAATAAAATTTAATAAATTTGTTTTGATGGTTAATAAAGTTAATAAATTTAAATTCAAGCTGAGGAGAGAGAGGCGAAGTTGTGGGAGAGAAATATAGGAAAAGATGGGAAAAGAAAATGGAAGAAAAAAGAGAGTAAAGAAGCACTATGGTAAACTAGCAACATTTAAAAATCCCAATTTGATACCTGTATTTTGATTTGGGATTTCTATATTTCAAAGGTATTTATTTGAGATTTTTCCTTAAATAAATTACTTCAAAATATTTATATTTATTATTTTTCAAACCAATTTACCTTATATATAAATTGATATATAATCTAATTATACACAAACAATACTTTAAACTTTGAAGTAATTTATCTTACTTCTTTATTTTTTTCAAAAAAGTCAATCAATATTTATATTATGAAAGTATTATTATAAGTAATGGATTGATATTTTATACTTTGTAGTACATCTAACCTACAACTACCTTTTACATGAAAGGCCTGGTGTAGTATACAACTTAAAATTGCACATTAACCTCCCAAAAGATGAATTCATTAACAATGAGGTCCTGGAAAAAAAATTGCTGATAAAAAGTTTATAAAGGGGTGGAGTCTGCTGCTCTTGACAGGGATTAAATCCATACCCAGAAATTGAGTTAACAAAACTTTTTTTTTTCACTGAAACACTTCTTTGTTATAAAACGTGGGAGTTAAATGGTGGGAAGTTATTTTCGTGTTCGTGCCCACCTTTTTAAAGAATATCCATTCTCGCCTCGGTTTAGAGATTTACGATATTGGATACAACAAACATGAATACAATAAAACTTGTGTTGAACACGTTTTTTTTTTGCCAACGTGTTGAACACGTTTTAAATCAATATAAGGGATTTTTTTAATTGTCCACCAAACAAACTCAATTTGTTTTTAATGAATGTCAAATGTGATAAACGGACTGTGGCTCTCTCTATATACAGGGAACAACGTTATGCAACAGACACAAGGGAAATGCTTGATATCAATCAACTTCTATTGCACAATGAGTTCCCTTGTTACAAAATTGCTCCTCCTTTTCTTAGTTTGGTATGCTTCAATATGTCTCACTTCTAGTGTGCCAGATGAGTATTCCATTTCGAATCTAGATCTAGACAAGTTCACTTTTCACAAAGAAGTCTTCCATCTTTTCCAAATGTGGAAGAATGAGACTCAACGACAATACCAAACCCACAATCTTTGAGCTGCGTCTTCACTTTCAAGCTTTGAGCTGCGTTGATGACCTCCCGTATTTGCTTTTGAGATCTGAGCTGTGTCTTCGAGTTCGACCTCTGGTCAGTATAGGGAACCACAATCTGGTCTTGACTTGCCTTTCCCTGCTAACTACTGGCTAATGAAGGAAAAAGAAGAGTCTTTTATATTACTTGACTTGCCAGAATCAAATTAATTTTGCAATTGGTTCTATTACTGCCAGTTTCAAATATGTTAGGTTGATTAATTCCATAGAACCGAGACTACGGCTGTGAAACTAAAATTCCAGATTTTTTATCATAGCTTTCCCTAATTATTAAATTTTCTTCTTCTTATTATGTTTAATGCGAGGATTCCAAAGAAGACTGTTTGTGATCAAATTATCTTGCCACATTCAAATTATAGCGTACATGTATGCACTTTATGTATTTTCCTGAAACTACTTACTTGTCTTTGTTTATTGCAGAATCTTGTTTGCAAAAAATCCACTTCATCTTTAAATTCTCTTCTCTTTGGCGTTCACACATGTGGATCTCCTTAAATGGTAAAGTAAGACTTCCATGCTTCTGGATAACTAAATGATTGACCTTGCTATTGATCTTTAGGTGTGAACCCTTTCCTACCTATCCCTGAACATATTACTTGCTTCATTCTAAAGGACTTCTATCACATCTCACTTCAGAAAGATGCAGCATGGTTGACTTGTTCTTGGAGATGGATTGAATACTTCGTCCAGAGGTAACTATGTCCCTGCTCTCATGGTCATGATTGCTTTCCTAGAAACTTGTTTCCATAATATTTGAACTATGTATTATGCCAAAGAATATCTTCCATTTGAAAAGAAGAAAACTAATTTAGCACTTTCCTCTCTCTTGCATTTCTATATCTTCTCAAATCCTCTAGAAGGCATGATCCATAGAAATTTTCTCCTCAACCCCCTTGATTTTGCTGACTTGTGCTCACTTGTTCTTGTAATGCCACAATGCAACGTCAAGATAGTTCTTGTTCAATATTCTGTTTGAATGGTAGCAGCTGTCAGTATTTTAGCATGGTAGAATGTCCTGGTTAAGCAGAGAAATTAGGGGAAGGGAAGACCTGTAGAACGCCTGAACTCCTCTAAAATGTTGTCATGTTGGTATTATTGATCGGCAGGAATGGGTAATCCTTTTTGATAAAATGGGAGCTATAGAGATGGCTCGGAGATTCGCAACACAAGTATGTTAGGAAGCAAGGGTAATTGACCTTTAAAACGGTAGTGACTAGCGGCTACTAGTTTGCCAGAAACCATTTGTGAAAAAATAATTAAGCAGCCGTATGTTTCACCAAAGGCTGAATGACACTTTTTTTTTTGCTTTGGTAATTACTCTAACCCTGTATATTTTGCATATCATATAATTAGTAATTTAGAATTAGAGGACATAGATACATTAAAAACACTGCGTAGAAGATTTAGGTTTTCTTTGGGGTGCACCAAACTAGACATAAGATCACAATCAGTCTTTTGTGTAGCAGACCTTGTTTGGGTAAGATTACAAAACCAGATAGAGCAAATGAGATTTTCTTAGTATATTTGGATGCTGTGAAGATTTTTTCTTCCCATAATGTTCATTATGATTGGTATTTGTTGTTTGTATTAGAAGATGTGTTTAAATCTCTTTGATAGTAGCATTAAATGATATAGGAAGTGGTACTAGTGATAGTGTGATTATTATGCTACAACTTTGATTTGTATTATGTTTTGTGTGGTATGTTACATATTTTTATTCTTGTCATTTTCACAAAAGAAATACCTTCTCCATTAGAATTCTATAATTTATAACTTTATATGCAGGGATGTTGGTAGCTTATAGTTGAATTTGGAGGTGGGATTGTTGTGCTCGTCTGCAAAACTTGAGGTTGGTTTCTCCTTGGACCCCTTTTGCTGAAAATCATATTTCTGAAAATCAGAAAATCAGATTGCTGAAAAACTTTTACTGCCTGTTACCCTTCAAAACCCGCCCATTTATTTCCAACCCGTTTAAAAGAGGTTAAATGGGTTGATGCATGGGTACGAGCTAGTCCAACCCACCCGTTACTCTCCCCTATCGAAAGGAAGCTTATATGCTCAAGTTATCAAAAACATATAAACTATTGAAATGAAGCATATAAACGGTTGAACAAGTTATCAATTTCCTAAAAGCATATAAACTACTGAAATGAGATCAAAAGAAAGCTTATATGCTTAAGTTATCAAGAGCACAGATGTGTTGGCAAAAAAATTAAAAGCATAGATGACTTCAACCAAAGATCAAGAAATATGGCCATGAATAAAAAACATATACAACTTATATGTGTTCAAAGAAAAGCATATTCACCGGTAGGGGTGGAAACAGATCAGATGGCCTGTCAGGGACATGTGACATAGCTTGTAAAAACTTGTATAGGCCCAGACGGCCTAGGAGGCCTGTTTCCACAAACAGGCTAAGCCTAAACCGCATGATAGGCCTTTTTTTCCCTTTTATTCACAAGAGTCTATTTTTTGGAGACTTTGAAATGAAATCTTTCATGATTCTCAAAAGAGGAAGGACTATTTTAATCCCACATGCCTCATGACACAGGAATAATGTGAGAGAGGAAGGACCATCTTAATCACATCATATCATTCGTATGTAACTGAAACGAAAACCCTACATTTTCTGTCTTATGGTAGTGAGAGAAGGGGAGAGAGGCCTCAGAGTATTTCCTATGTTCGTCTTCTCTCGAAAATGGTTGCTTTTAGGGTGAGTTTTGGTACTTTGGGTCTTAAATCAATGCCTTGAATTTATAACTACGTGGGACTGAAATTTGTTTCAATTTTTTATTTGGTGTTTTGGTAAGGTAATCAATTTTCTCGTATTTCCCCTTGCTTTCATTTCAACCAAATAAAGTATATGCATTAGTCTAGGTTTAGGTTTTTTTATATGCATTAGTCTAGGTCGCCATCTTCTTCCAAACCCTTTTTTTCATTTGAAAGTTTGAAACTTTGAATCACAGTCAGTTGTGTGTATCCCACCACTCAACCTCATCTCAACTCTCAACTCGCTAATAATCTTCTCATAGATTAATCTAAAATTGATCGAAGGTGTCGATTTCAAATGAGTTTTTTTAATATTCATTAAATAGCTGATAGAGAAACTTACTATAACAATGGCCATGCTTTATTTTTTTAAAACATGACTAGTAAACACTTTTAGCATGTTCTAGCTTAAAGAGTCATTGAATAGCAATTTTTATTTTCAATACCAGCTTGTTTGTAGTTTCTCTATTTGCTTGTTGATATTTTCAGATAATGCTGAATTGTTTAGTTATGTATTGTTTGCTAGATCATGCAAATCATGTTTGTGGTTACAGCTAAGGAAATGGAACGAGTGCTGGGTTATTTTGGATCTAACAATAAGGAGAATGGAATACACTTACTTCCATGTAATTCACTCATTTGTGCTTTGTGTCGTAAGACTGCATAATTACTTAACCTTTATATTATTTTTCTTGCTCTAGGATGAGAAGAAATGAACCAACGGATTTTTCTTGCATAATCACTCATTGGATTTACTTATTTCACAATTGATGTGTTGACTGGATTTTTATGGGGGGATGTTTGTCCATGACAGAGCCATTTCTATGTCATGTTTAATTTTATTGGTAAATGTCCATTGTTGTAGCATGTCTAATTTGTAATTAGCTAACTGGTACAAGTGGCATGTTTAATAATTTTGTAGCAAGTCTTTGCCCACTATTCAAAAGCAGACTAATTTTTTGATTCTAAAACTGCATTCAAGTTGCAGTGATATAGTACATGACTTGAACTAGTTGAAATTTTCATTTGTGATTTACGACTTTTTTCATGCTTGTTTTCAGTCTGTTTAAGGCTTTTTCCTGTGGCCTGTTAGTCTAACAGGCTTTTATACTAGCCATAAACCAAGCTAGGCTAAAAAATAAGCATGTAGACAAGCCACAGGCGTTTCCATCACTATTCACTGGCCACAGTCATGCATACAAACTTAGAAAACAACTTTTATAAGATAAATGGGAGCGAAGGCGACGGTAGATCAAAAACCTTATCAGATTGATGGGAGTGAAGGCGACGACAAATCAACAAATCAAAAATAAAAAAATTGGGAGAAGGAAATGGGAGTGAAGGCGAGTGAAACAATGAACTCACCTAAGAAGTGAACGGATGATGACAACCTAAGAGGAGGAAATCGAAGTAGAGGACATAGAGCTGTGTGGTTGCGCGAGGAAGACTGCGGAGTGCATACGAAATTAAAGGAGAAAGGGTTTCAAGTCTGAAGGGTATCGATGGAATATTGAAAATTGGCATGAGTAATTTAGCCAGGTTGCTGATAACTCCCGATTTTTAATAGAATTTAAGATGTATTTTAATATATTTGGGGAGTTATCAATGTAAAATTAAAAGGTTTAATTGAGATTTTGATAAGATATGTATTTATCACATGATTCGGGGGATTTTATTTCAATTAATTCAATTTTGGAAGCATTTAGGATTTAAAAAAGATTTGGGTTTTTGTTTTTGTTGCTGCTTTATTATTTATTACTACTATTATTACTTGAGTAATTGAGTATGTTTAATCATCAGGAAGATGACACCGTTTGGACTTGGGAAGCTAAAGGTTGGAGATTCAAAGAGATAGCAGAACGGCGTCGTGTCGCGAGGAGAGACAGAGCTGAACAGTTATCAAAAAGCCTAAGAGCTGGAATGAAGAGGGAGCGTCGGGTTCGGTGGGAGCTGGAGCTTGTGTGTGTCGGGGTCGCCTGAACGAAGGCAGCCGCTGAAGGTCGACTGGAAGAGAGAGCATCGCTGCTTGAGGAGCTATCGCGAGAGAAGACGCCGAGTCGCTGTGCTGGGTGTGCTTGACTGTCGCCTGGAGCGGGAACCAGAGGCAACGAGGGAGAGAGCGTCGCTGCTTCTGTCTGCTGGAGGCAAGAGAGATCGAGCTGGGAGTGCGCTGTAGCTGAGGCTTCGTCTGCGAGGTGAATGTCGATGGTGCTAGTGCTGAAGTGAGCAGAAGGTGGCCGCCGGAAAGAAGGAGCAGCTGCAGCGGTCGACGGTGCTGAGGAGCTGTCGCCTGGAACTAGAGGAAGAGAACGAGGGAGCTGGAGCTAAAGGCTTCAGCTGTGCTTGAGAAAGAGAAGACCAGAAGAGCATAGAAGAGAGGCAGAAGGCGTCGCTGTGCCGGTGCAACTGGGTCTGTCGCGACCCGAGAGCAAGTGAGGCAGCTGGTGATGTTCTTGTACCTGACAGAGACGTGATGTTCTTGAACCAACGAGATTGAATCACAGAAACAGAGAAAGGAAGGAAGCAACTGAGTCATTGGAATTAATCATCTCTCTCACAGTGAAAAGTGTGAATTGTATATGTTATTGAAGTAATGTGCATACACGTATATATTGAGCTGTCAGTGATGCATGCGGTTACCCGTGTTACAACTAACTGAACAAGCTTTACAACCAGATGACAGCTGTACAAATAACAAACTGATTAGTTTAATAACTATAAGTTTAACACCTATATTCTAACATCGTCCCTCAATTCATGCTACCCTCCTGAACTATCTCGAACGCTAAGATATCTCTTGAACTCAGCGAAGGACGTTTGAGAAAGCGCCTTTGTGAGTCCATCAACTACCTGGCCAGTACTGGGAATATGTTGCACCAGAAACTCTTTACGAATGGCTTTCTCTCGAACAAAGTGCAGATCCAGTTCGATGTGTTTAGTTCGAGCGTGTAGAATTGGATTTGCAGTCATCATGACAGTGCTGAGATTATCACACAGAACCCTTGCTAGTCCTGAGAGAGCTACTCGAAGTTCTTGTAACAGAGATTTCAACCACAGAACTTCAGACACAGCTGAAGCCATACTTCTGTATTCTTCCTCTGTACTAGATCTAGCAACAGTGTTTTGCTTCTTAGATGACCATGCGATAAGGTTTAAGCCAAAGTAAATACAGAAACCTGAAGTGCTTCGTTTGTCATTGATGTCTGAAGCCCAGTCAGCATCACAATAGGCTGTAATGGTTTTGCTGGAACATGGACGTAGAACAATGCCATGATGAAGTGTGCCTGCCAAATACCGTAAGATACGCTTGACTGCCTTCCAATGTAAAGAGGAAGGTTGTTGCATGAATTGACAGACTTTGTTGACAGCGAAGCTAATCTCTGGTCGAGTAATAGTCGCATATTGCAGGGCTCCAACAACTGATCTGTAAAGCTGAGGATTAACCAAATCACAGGAGTTAGAATGTTCACAAAATTTGGGCAACTTGAGACCTGTAGTCATCGGTGTGACAGCACCCTTAGCATTACTCATTCCAGCACGTAATAGGATGTCTTGAAGATACTTCGTTTGAACAAGACACACAGACCCATTTAGACCACGTTTAACCTCAATGCCGAGGAAGTAACTTAGAGAGCCCAGATCCTTGAGAGAGAATTTTTGATCTAGATCCACAATCAACCGACGAATATTCTCTCTTGAGGAACCAGTGATGATGATGTCATCAACATAGACAAGGATGAACATTAGCTCACTGGTGGTATGCCGAATGAAGAGAGACGGGTCGCATCGACTAGAGACGAACCCATGTGTTAGAAGTGCGTTCCCCAGCCTTTCAAACCAAGCCCTTGGGGCCTGTTTCAGACCATACAACGCCTTCTACAGTTTGCACACAAGTGAGGTGTCCTTGCTTTCGAAACCAGGAGGCTGTACCATATAGACTTCCTCTTTGAGATAGCCATTAAGAAAGGCATTATTGACATCAACTTGATGGATATGCCATTGTTGAGAAAGAGCAATGCTGAGAATCAGGCGAATGGTGACTGGGCGAATAACAGGGCTGTATGTTTCATGAAAATCATGCCCTTCTTGCTGATGGAAGCCCTTAGCAACCAGGCGGGCTTTGTGTTTGTGAGTGTTGGTCACAGGGTTTGTCTTTAGTTTGAAGATCCATTTGCAACCAATGGCATGTCTATTAGGGGACAATGGAACTAAAGACCAAGTGCCATTACGAAGAAGGGCATTATATTCCTCCTCCATTGCCTGACGCCAGGGTGGGGATTGAAGAGCCTCATTAAGGTTGGTGGGTTCAGAGGTAACAGAAGCAACGAAGGCCTTGGGTTTAAGTTTGCCAGTTTTGGATCTTGTGATCATTGGGTGAGAAGGTATAGGAGGGGAAGGTGGTACAGGTATAGGTGATGGTGAGGATGGTGTAAATGGATGGGGAATAGGAGAAGGGAATGGGGAAGGATGTTTATGCTGCAAAGAAGCTGGGGAGAGTGAACCAGTTGAGGTGGGTAAGAGAGATGAGGGCACAGCTGATATAATTGGTGGTATAGCAGAGACCTGTGAGCATGAGCTGGTATATGGTGTTTTGGAGGCTGTAGGAAATAGACATGAGTAAGGAAATGAGGATTCATTGAAAATGACGTCGCGAGCAATGAAAATTCTCCCAGAGGATGACAGACATTTGTAACCCTTATGGACCAAGCTAGGGCCAAGAAAGATACATTCGACAGATTTGTAATCAAATTTGTGACGGTTGTATGGTGTGGTAAGGGGAAAACAGCTACAACCAAACACTCGCAGCCTACTGTAATCAGGCACCTTTTGAAATAAGGCTTCAAATGGAGATTTACCCTTAAGTATTGAGGAGGGGAGCACATTGATAAGTGAAACTGCCATATAAAAGGCATCAGACCAGTAGGATAGTGGGAGTGAAGCCTGTGCAAGGAGAGTGAGACCAACCTCAGTGATATGCCTATGTTTCCTTTCGGCCAAACCATTTTGCTCATGGACATAAGGGCAGCTATGACGATGAACAATACCTTTCTCTGCAAGATATTTTGTGAACCTGTGATACTCCCCACCACTATCAGATTGGAAAAGTTTGACAGAGGCATTAAATTGATTTGTTATGAATGCCATAAATTGAAGAAAGACTGGAAACGCATCAGATTTTTGTTTCAAGGGGTAGATCCACGTATATCTGGTACAAGCATCAGTGAAGTGGATGTAATACAAGTAGCCATCTCTTGTTTTGACAGGTGCTGGGCCCCAAACATCAGAGTAAATCATCTCAAAAGGTGTAGTAAAGACACTATCAGATGGAGGAAAGGGCGATTTGTGAGCTTTGCCCATAACACATGCCTTGCAAAAATCAAAGGTGTTTTTACTAGCAACAGAGATATTACAAAGGTTCATGATAGATGAAACAATGCGTGGGGAGGGGTGGCCTAATCTGAGGTGCCATAAACGAAATGAATCAAATGACACGTTTGATGAGCCAGTAATACAACTCTTATTAGAAACTATAGCAGAGAAACATGCTTCAGATGCAGCAGTTGTCCTTCGAATTTTGAGAGCAAGGGCAGGGTACATGTCATTAGAGACGTTACATTGATAGAGGATGCGTTTAGTGCTTGGATCCCGAACACGGCACTGTCTTGCATCAAATTCAACCAAAACATTGTTGTCATAGCAGAATTTATAAACAGAAATTAAATTCTTGACGATTTGAGGTACATGCAAGACGTGATTTAATTTGAGACATGAAGAACGTGTATGAATAGCAGCTGAACCAATATGAGTTATGGGAAGACCTGCACCATCGCCAATGTGGACCTACTCAGTTCCCTTGTAAGGGGCACAATCAGTTAGGGTGTTGGCATCGTTGGTGAGGTGACTCGTCGCACCGGAGTCAAAGTACCAGTGAGGGTCGGCAACCGTGTCAGAGGTTGCAAGAAGAGCAGAATGATTAGTAGTTTTAGAAGGATGAGGAGCAGTATCATTGATGGAAAGGCCTTGGAAGGATTCATCAAACCTGTACCAGCAGGTTGCAACGGCATGACCAGCCTTTCCACACAGTTGGCAAGTCACCTTCGTTCGAGAGGAGTTACTGGTGTTGATCCGTCCAGAGTGCCTTCCACCACCACGACGGCCTCGACTGCGACCACCGACACCACGATTGAAATGTGATGCATTAGTTTGAGCCACGTTTGCAGAGAGAGTAAGAGAAGCAGAGAGCGTCGGAATTGTTCGACGATTTTTCTCGATGCGAGCTTCCTGAGCCATGAGAAGTGCTTCAATTTCAGCTACAGAGTATGGTTCAAGTCTGGTCGATACAGACGTTATGAATGGATCATAATCTTGAGAGAGGCCATCGAAGATGAATTCAAGTTGATCTGAAGTGGAGATAGGAGATCCAACGGCGGCCAATGCATCGATTGTCGCCTTAATTTTGAGAAGATATTCATTCATAGATGAGTTATCTTTCTTGGTGTTCTTGAGAGTAGTCTTGAGTTGCTTGACCTTTGCTCTTGTTTGAGAAGCAAAGAAGGAAGTGATCCGATCCCAGATCTATGCTGTAGTCTCACATCCAACTGTTCAAGTGAGGACTGAGTCGGACATTGACGAGAGGATCCAGGACATTAGTAATTGATCCTGGCGCATCCATTTGACATAGGTTGGAGAGAGGAGTTGCTTATCCTCATGAGAAATGAACTGTTCAGGAGGGGAGATTGCAGAGTCAAGGAATGATTCCAGCGCATAACCTTTAACAGCACTCAGAATTTGTTGACGCCAAAGGAGGAAGTTGGAGTCATCGAGTTTTACGGATATGGAATGGTGGAAGGTGATAACTCCAGTGGCGGATGGAATGGTTGGTACGGCTGGTAGTGTGAGAGGTGAAGCCATGGAAGGATTTCAAAGCTCTGATACCATGTGAAAAGTGTGAATTGTATATGTTATTGAAGTAATGTGCATACACGTATATATTGAGCTGTCAGTGATGCATGCGGTTACCCGTGTTACAACTAACTGAACAAGCTTTACAACCAGATGACAGCTGTACAAATAACAAACTGATTAGTTTAATAACTATAAGTTTAACACCTATATTCTAACAGGCTGTTGGTGTGTATTGGAGTGGATCGGTTTCTCAACAGAGCCGGCTTATTTTTTTCTTGTGTCTGATTGTAAGTTAATGTTTTATCATGTCACTGATACGATAAATACATAATGATAAAATAAAGTGGGTCGGTGCAGCACTAGGACATCAATGGCGAGGTTTGGGTGAATGTGGCATGATCCAAGTGAAGCATACGCCAAACTAGTAATTTAATTTGCCATATTGAATGCGCAAGTTAGTTGGCTCTGGGAAACCAGAAACACCGACCATAGATACTTTTATTTAGTATTTTAAATGGCTGTTTGCAATTGTTGGCAAGCAAGAGTTGAAGTTTGGACTAAGTGGAATGGAATTTGTCTGAATTCCATCTGAATAAAAGTCTATAATAACAATTATCCTGAGTGGATATGTGTGTCAATGGCTGAAGCTCTATAAGAAAGGAAGCAATACCTTGGGATGGTCTCAAATTGCAAAATTTGATTATTTGGGGAGTATCTTACGCATAAAACTGGTTATCATTGAAGTTTTCTGCTGGAGTTTTATATGCATGTGTGATTATGTTTGCAGATATTATCAAGTTTTGGAAACATGTCATATGAAGTTGTGGGTATGCAGATTCTTCAAACGGGGAACCCCTCTGCCAAAGCAAATCTCATTGGGACGACAGAGGTTGCTGTTGCTAGTTTTGCAGAGTGTGCAATGCTGGGAGTTGCAATAATTGCAAATGATGTTTCACATTTTGGGATTCTGGCCGTGCTATCCCTCGCATCAGTGGTTGCTGCAGCTTGGATATTTTACAGATGGTTGCTGAATCGAACAGATGACCGAAAAGGCCTTTGCTCTAGTGATCCTCACTTATGATATTTGTGGATGTATCCTCTCACTATCTAGTTCATTGGTTGCGAGCAAAGTTTATGAATTTGTGCGTCCTTTTTTCGTGGCCACTTTCTGTGTCACTCGTGTCTGCACATAAAAAAAGGCAGAGAATATGAGATCTTCGAATGCACTAAATTGGTTGATACAGAAGACATTTAATAAATTGCCCAATGCTTTGATTCTATGCGTATTGGTCCATTGCTACTTTAACTGACAGCACATAATGCAGCCTGTGCTTGACTTTGTGGAGTGGTATTCCGTTGGACAAGAACACGAGCCGAAATACATAATTGGATTTATTTGGTATTGCGGAATTCTGCCCCTCAACGGGTTACGCTATGACTGATTAATACATGGGCTTGCTTGTAAATGAGACATCAGTGGCATTGTATTCTGTACAGAAACACCCCCCCCCCCAAAAAAAAATCCCAGCATGTATGTATGGCGAGTGAAAATAACGTGGGGAAACTATGAAGCTTGACATGAAAAGATTTGCGGATAGTGGTAGCAAAGAGCAAGTGTATTTGACAGTGGTGGGCAAGAGAAAAGTAGAAAATGGCGGGACGCAAGGCGAGATAAGCAATGGCAATGGCAATGGCAATGGCGGGAGGCGAGTGTAGTGTGGAGCCTCATATCCGTTTCATCTTGCCCCATCTCTCAACAAGTACCACGATGACTCTAACTATTATGTTAAACATAAAGTGGTGAGTTAATTAGAGCTGATAATTAAATAGGATAGGGATTAGGGAGTGCGAATTGGCGCTGGTGAAGTGGTACAGCAGCTTATTAACTAAAGGAGACTGGAAATATAGTGAGGAGGAGGAGGGCGAGGAAGTAGTAATCGGGGGAATAAGAAACGAATTAGGTATGTGAAGGAGGTAGGTGGAGGAAGGAGAGATGAACAACAGGAGCAGAGAAGAGATTGAGGACGTGGAACGTTACGGAGAAGAGACAGATAAAAGAACTCAAGTTAGTGTGTGAGAGTCGCAGGAAAGAAGGCAGATATGTGCAGCGCCATGTTCAACTGAAAGCTGAAAGGTGAAAACGCCTCCCGGATTTCTCGCGTGCTCCCTCGCCTTTTCTCATCCTCACTTTTCTTTTAAAGAAAAAATTCACTTTGTCCGTTCGACCCACCGTTTAAATGGTCACGTTCAACGATTATTTTTTGTAAAATAATATAATCTTCTACACATATTTATCTCAATTTTTATAAAAATATTTTTCAATCATGTTCTCAAATGAATCCATCAAATCTACGCGATTGATGCATGGCAGAATTAAATCTATGGTGTTATCCCAAACTTACTTCCTTTTTAAACCTGATTATACATGCGATCATAATTCTGTTGGGAATCTCGTTTCCATGATTGATTAAGCGAAGAAGCTTTCTTCTACGCATGTGTAGGGCTTAATTAATCTGCTCCTCTGGCGACGCCCAAGGGTTACTCTCTGATCACCTTTCCAGCCATTTTGCACAAAACAATCTAATCCAGCCATGCAGGATTGCTTTTGCTTGTTTGGTTGGTGGAATGCCAATAATCACCCTACCTGGCCTTTCTTCTGTTTTAATTTCATTCAATAATCAATTCTTCCCGGTAAAACCAACTGTTGCAATGGCCTTTTGGTATACGGAGGAGTTTTTATTGAA
>JANTPZ010068392.1:832-11106 GCA_025593235.1 Vachellia pachyceras | reverse complement strand
AAAACAACCCACCACATCCCAAGACACACATCCACCATCAAACCCTAACCCTAAAACAAAGACAAACACACAGAGGCAGAAGAGCCGCCGCCGCCGCCAATGCCGTCGCCGGAACCAAGACACGCCGAGAGTGTCAGCAGCACAGAGGGATGGAGGTTCAAAGAGCCTCTCCATCAAATCTCTCAAGTGCATCAACCAATCTGCTACCAAGAGAGCAGATTTCCAAACTCCACACGGACTCCACCGTAGGGAAAGAAACACCGCCGTCGACTCCGCCAGCTTCTCAACAGCCTCCACACAAAACAACCACCACCACCACCACCTCCTCACCCTCAAAACACCAACACAAAAGGGAAAAACCAGTGACAAAAGGCCAAACCAAAACGAAGAAGAAACCAGATCTGAAGCGAAAACAAGAAGGCCAAGCAGCACCCAAAGACTAGCAGCCAACAAACCCCCTGACACCAAGAATCTGAAGACATCACCTAGCCTTCTTGTTAATGTTAATGTTAATCTGAAGAATCTGAATATCTTGGTTCCAACCATTGGCACAAATTTTAATGTTAATGGACGTTACAATCAACAAGTTTTGGCAAATTATGATTAGGGATGTCTCCATCGATCATGTCGTACTACCATTACCACTAACTTTAAAAAATAATAATAATAATTTTGGCACTATCCTACGGTTCTTCCAACACCCGGTACGTTAACTCCATTATTGTGCGCACAAACTTGTTCTTTTATTGTTATTCTTTTCCCTGTCAAGGTTCACATGTTACTAACTATATTCGCTAGCTATGATATAGGGTACCCGTTTACAAATATAGTAGAGAAATACTTATATGTAAATCAAGATGAATATATAAAAGAAGTTATCTCATTTTATAAAAAAGTATCGTTGAACGTGCGTTTGACTTTTGAAAACGTTATACCAAACAAGTTGAAGAAGTAGCTAGGATTAATCATCTATCCCATAAATTTCATTGTGTTCGATTGACAATGCGGTATAAAAGTACATTTACGCAAGTCGAGGCAAATATGTGAAGGAGATTATCTCGTTTTACGGAAAGACAGTGTTGAACGTACTTTTGGGTATAAATTAAGCGTTGTCAAACAAATACATTATTTTATTTGTAGGATATTTATATATACACACGCTGTTACTTAAAAAGACTTTGCTTGGTAGTACGTAGTTGTTGCTAATACCCCTACTATAAGCAGTGTTCTCATTTTAACGATAGATTTGGATAATTAAATTTTACGTTTCTCTTTTTGTTCTCACTTCTATATATTCCTTTTTCTCTTTTGATTCTCTTTTCACGTTCCTTTTTTTACACCACATACACTAAAGATTCATTTATCTTAAGTAACGTGGAGCTTCTGGTCGCACACGCTAGAAGTCTAATATATTGTGCACGTTTGGCTTAGTGGATCCGTTTAATAATACGATAAAGAAGTATTTTTATGTAAGTCGAAGTAAATATGTGGAGAATATTATCTCGTTTTACGGAAAAACTGCTGAACGTGCGTTTGACTTTTGAAAACATTGTTCCAAACAAACCCAGTGTTTATAGGGCCCAAAGGCACGTTTAACAATGTTTTTTCGTAAAATGAAATAATCTCATTTACATATTTATCTCATTTTGTGTAAAAATATTTCTCTATCACGTTTCCAAACGGGTTTATTATCTAATTCATTGGGTGTCCATTTTAGATTTGCGTTACAAACTAATTTTTTAACGTGATTTATGACTTATAAGGTAAATACATGGAAAGAGTTTTATTCTAAATTATATAATTATAGATGTGCTTGTACGACGTTGATACAAATATGTGATCCGTAAATAAAAAAAGATATAACCCTGTGGTTCCCAATATGTTATATTTGGATAATAAATTAATGTCGAGTTGTAACAACCAACAAACGCTGCTAGTAAACCATATCAATTGAATCACATCCACCCAAACATCCCCTAATGAATTCAGGAAAATGAAAATTAAATGCGAAAGAGAATATGATGTGGCGAATCATTTGGATGCTTGTGTATATGGAAATTGACTATTAGTTTTGACTTGTTGGTTTTTTTATTGGAATGGTTAGCCAAGTGGCAAGATAATCACCACCACATTGTGTGCCTTTTTAGTGAGTATCAGTGGTGTCGTTTTGATAGAGACAATAGTGTCCCATTGGTTTTGACTTGTTGGTTTTTAATGTGTGCCTTTTTTCTTTGTTATGTAATTGTCGGTGATAGAATTATGGAATTCAAATCTTAATATAATGGATTTTGTAAGGTTACGTTAGATTCACTAAATATTCATAAACATTAAACCATCAGAATTAAAATTTACAAAGTTTAAACGGGTCATCAAATCTTACAGATAACTAGATAGTAAGTGATAGATCCTAAAAGTTTCAACATCTTTTAGACTTTACTACTTATTATTGTCGATGTAGTTATTTAGATAATTAGATATAACTTTCTATGTTTTAAAGCAAGGAAATTATGGTGTTAGAATTGTTGTTGCATTTTTTTTAAAAAAGGAAAAAGGTTAAACGGGCCTCCAGCCCGCAGGCCACCATCTCACGGGTTGAGCCCGTGAAGGGTCAACCCTAATTCCCATCTCCATTGTTAGACCCTAATTGTAGACGCCTCTTTGAATCAGGATTATAATTTTAGTTAATCATATTATGAGAAATAAACTCTTTCATTAAAGGTAACTTCACTTGGTCCACTAACTCGTATTTGATAGATAGAACATCTAGAAACCTTATTGATAATGACATTTTCAGCATTTTCCACATTTTCCACCTAAGGGCTTGTTTGATTTGAGAGTAGGGTAGGGGAGGGTGAGTAAGGAAGGTGAAGGGGCTATGCTACCTTGTTTACTTGGCTAGATGTGAGGAGAGAATAAGATGTGCTTTATTTGGTATAAAAGGATTCGGAGATAGAAACTACAATTTTACTATTTTACCAAATAAAATATTTTAGAAGATGTAATGGATAATACCCATTACAAAGCAGGTGTAATACCCATTCAGATTCCAATAATGCCCTGCCCATTATGGGGAAAGAAGTGATAAAGTGAGAAATAACATAGAAGAAAATAAAAGAGAAAGTGTAATAAAAAAAAGAGGCACTAAAACAAAGATGTAATCCAGAGCTAAGCTAAGGAAGATCTGATGCCAAAGCCGGTGAAGCTGCAGAGTGGAGGGTGATGAAGATGTGGTGAAGACGCAGATGGATGGTGGTGACGACGCGACGAAGATGTAGAGAGTGGGTGGGTGACGACGTGATGAACTGAAGACGCAGTGAAGACGTGGTGAGCGGAAGAGTGGAGAGTAGACTGTGAAGAAGCATAGTGGAGGTGAAGACAACGTTTACAGTACGTTCAACAGTATTTTTTGTAAAATTAGATAATGTTCTCCACATATTTACCTCGACTTACATAAAAGTACTTCTCTACTACGTTCTCAAACGGGCCCAATATCATATTTCATACTAAGGTAAAATATGCACTAAATTTAACTTCCTTTAAAAATCCCCAAATTGGAGGCAGCCAAGGGGAGATGAATTTCAGATCAAACAAGCCCTAAAAAAGGGTGGGTTAAGCTTTGTGTTTGTTAGTTAACACTCACAATTATTAGTTTAATTTGGTGCAGATCGATGGAAACAAATAATGTAGACGCACATGAAAATGTCCATTACAGGAACGTTAGGTACATTTAATAATAATTATTGGGTCCGTTTGAGAACGCGATAGAGAAGTACTTTTACGCAAGCCGAGGCAAATATATGGAGAAGATTATTTCGTTTTGCAGAAAAACACTGTTAAACGTGCTTTTGACTTCTGCAAACATTGTTGGAAACAAACCTAATACATAATGATACTCCCTCACGTTTTCATTATAAGTATCAAAGGATAAATTTATTCCAAAAGCTTTTATTTAAGAGTAATGTTGCTTTTAATGTTTTTTTTGGTTTAAAGTTAATAGAGCAATGTTACCCTTATTGTTAAAAATATTAATCTCAACATCAATGTTCTAAAGGTCAACACTGGCTTTTTAATGGAGTGGTATAATATTATTATGTTTTGAAACTTTTGAAGCAGCATTGAATAAAAATATTTCGAATAAATTCACACCTTACCGTTTATTATATAATTTCCATACTTTCTGTTCTTCGCATTTTATAACATTAATTTTTTTCTTCCAAATATACAAGTTTCAGTTGTTTCTTTGAGTTTAAAAAATGTATCTTTTTATCAAAATTAAACAAATGTAATTTTTGTCTTTTATTCTCAATGGGTTTAATTTCATTTAACAGAAAATGATGTTTCAACAAATCTAAATAAAATTGAAAGTGGTGGAGATGTTCAATCTCTTGCTCCCCAAATTAAGGTCATTGAAAGTAATGTATGATTTTTAAGTATGGGCAAATTAAAGTGAAAAGATTATTTTATAGAATAAAATGCCACAACTTTACTATTAATGCTTTATCTGGCTACAAATAAAATTTACTACTACTTGATATCTGAAAAAGAAAACTTTGAAAATTGTTTAATTTGGTTCCAATAATGAAGTCAATTTAGACTAATGGCTTATAATTGTCTAATGCGGTCCATGACTGTAGTGCAAGTGCAAGTAAACAATTCCTATGATATATTATAAGCAAAAATGTATTTATAGAGCAATTAAAACATAAGTATGATAGTAAAGATTTTTCGACCCTGTGAAATAAGATGTTTCAGGGTGTGTTTGCTAACGATTATGAAGTACCCAAATGTACGTTCAACAATGTTTTTACGCAGAATGAGATAATCTCCTTCACATATTTACCTTGACTTACGTAAAAGTACTTCTCCACCGTGTTCCCAAACGGACTCTGATTTGTAATTCCACTATGGAGTTTGATCTCCATTCTTTTGGTGTTGTTGCCTATCATCCAAATTCAAAAGATAAATCTAATTACTTCAATATCGCCATATGAAATTTGAAACTCATACAATTTTTAATTGAATTTTCAATAATAATTTTTTTAGTTTTTACAATCAATTTTTTAGTCAAGATACTTTTTCTTTTCTTATTAAATTGTATTGATGATCTTTAAATTATTTAATCTCTGTAAGAATTTTCTCAATTAAATGTAATATATAATCCAATTCATTTTTCTCCATCTTTCCCATGCCCTCTCTTCACCATGAGCACTCAACAATATACTTGTCAATGATGCTGTTGAAAAAACAGAGATTATCTTACTTCATAGATTCTGGAAGATTATGAATATGAAAAGTTTTTAGAATTAATATCTAATTTTTCCTTGAAAATTTTCGTTTTGGAGCTATGCGCATCTAAAAGTTTAAGGAGTAATGCAGTAACGAAAACTTACAAAATGTAGCAATGTAATTCTACCTAACAGTTAGTTTTTTTTACCAACCACCTAACAGTTAGTTAATTGTCACTGTTAAATAAAAATTTTGACAAAAAATGCCACGTGGTAGGTCTTAGGAATGGGATGGGGGGTGAGAGATTTGCATGTGTTCCCATGTCAGCATGCCATGTGGCATTTTGCGGTCAAATATTTTCATTTAATGTTGAAAGTTAACGAACAGTTAGTACAGGATGATGGACATGTTTGGAAAATAAATTTTCTCAACGGTGTACGCAATTCAAAATAAAAGCATTTTGAAATCCGTAAAATTATATTGGAATTCGTAACTCATTTCTCCGAACGGATTCCCAAATACACACGATATTGTTATGATATTGATCCTAAAAAAATATTTTAGATTCCCACAGTTTCTAAACGAAAACTTGTTAAACAAAAGAACTTGACCCAAGTTTCTAATAGAAATGGAGGTAGTATCTAAATCGTTTGTTCATATTTTTTTAGTAATTAATTAATTAATGGTATGCTACGGTTCAGCGATAGGAGCAAGCGATCTGGTTGGGCCATTGTGTTCCTTAATTTCTCCATTTCGGTGTAATAGTAATTTATGGATCCATTGTACCAAAAAAAAAATTTATGGATCCAGTCTAGCTTGAGAGTACTTTAGTTTATGGATCTTGTACTTTTAAATATGATCAATTCCAAAACCATGGAAAAGATGTTCACATTTATTATTTGAAAATGCTTCAAATATGATTGTTTTCTATAAAAAAAATACATACTTAGTAAAAAAAAATCAATTCCAAAACCAATAGGATCGAATTTAGTAATAAAAAAAAAGCTAATCTTTCATTGTACAAGTTCAAATTCCCTCATGTTCTTTTCAATTTGAGAACTAAGGATCATTTTGTCACAAGGACAGTGCATTCATGCAAGTGAACTAGCTTTTTTTTCCCTCCAGCTCCAAATTCATATTATTCTATTTGCATACTCATTGTGAGGAGTTTATTTTTGTCAATGTATGGGCTATGGAGTAATTATAAGGGAAAATTATTTACAACATATCATGCTAGATATGGAAGCTCACCAAGGGAGTAGTTATTTGACTGTATTGCAACTTGTTTTGCATGGTCCAACCTTTGAAAGACCCTTAAGGCTAACCTCTTGCCCTCTCCACTCTCTGCATTCCCGCCAATAATTTTCAATTCTGAGTTTCTAATTTTTTATTTTGACTTTAAATTATAAAGGGAAAATTAATTTTTCATCCTTAACATTTTAACTTACTATAACTCGGTTTCTGAACTTTAATTCAGTGCAACTCAATCCCTATAGTTTTGATTTAGTCGGAAATTAGTTTTAAATTTTGACTGTAACTCAGTTCCTATAGTTTTAACCATCTCATAATTTAATTTATAATATTTTATTATACGGTTAGTCAAAGTTCAAGGGTTGAATTACAACCGAGTGAAAATCATAGAGGCTAAATTGTAAAGATTAAATCATAATTGGGTCAAAACTACATAGATTAAAATTATAAATAAAATGAAATTTAAATAATCAAAGTCATTAATTTTAAGTTCAAGGAACTAAAATTAAAATAAAAGTAAATTTAAGAAACTATCGTATTGTATTGTATTAATCTTTTGATCTTTCCGTAACAATTTTTAAACAAGCCCATTGTTACCAGCAGATTGGACATTAAATTGATTAAATTAAATAATTATAAGGAATCAAGTTCGACCACTATTGAACTGGAGGCGTTTGCTGAAGGGAAGTGGATGGCTTGCGAATCAAAACATGGTACCTCTTTCACCGAAAAAAAAAAAAACAAACATGCTACCTCTTTATGATGCGAAGCCTCCATCACCAACTGGGATTTCGCCTGAAACTTCTTCACAACATCAGCATAAACCAAAATCTCAACTTTTTCTCCACTTTATCGCAAGCTCTTCATCCACCCGAGGACCCATATCTTCCAATTCGTAACCAACGAAAAACCACACGTGAATTAGCCAACTTGTTACAATCCTCTGATTCAGCATTTCCCGTTTCGCACTACAAGAAAATCCACGCCCACATTGTGCTTCTGGGATTTCACCAAGATGTCTTCCTCACATATTCTCTTACACAAATACTCTAAAGGGGATCTTCTCTGTGATGCACAGAATCTGTTTGATACAATGCCTGAGAGAAACCTGATTACTTGGTCTTCTATGGTTTCCATGTACGCCCAACATAACCACAATGAAGAAGCATTGACGTTGTTCTGCCGGTTTAGAAGAAGCAGCGACCAGAAACCAAATGAATATATCTTAGCCAGTGTCGTTCGAGCTTGTACACAATTGGGCGGTATCAGTCAAGCTCTTCAAATACATGGTTTTGTCGTTAAAGGTGGCTTCCTTCATGATCTTTATGTTGGTACCTCTTTGATTGACTTTTACACCAAACATGGCGATATTGATGAAGCAAGGCTGGTGTTTTGCGGTCTAGCGTCGAAAAGTTCAGTCACCTGGACTACAATTATAGCAGGGTATGTGAAACATGGAAGGAGTGACGTGTCCTTAAGTTTGTTTAACCAAATGAGGGAAACTAATGTGTCACCGGACAGATATATACTGTCTAGTGTTTTGAGCGCTTGCTCGACGGCCGAGTTTCTCGAAGGCGGTAAGCAAATTCATTCTTATGTGTTGAGGAGGGGAATTGACATTGATGCCTCAGTGGTAAATGGACTCGTAGATTTTTACTTGAAGTGTCATAAAGTGAAAAGTGGTAGGAGATTATTTGATCAGATGGTGGAGAAGAATCTTGTTTCATGGACCACGATGATTGCAGGTTACATGCAGAATTCATTGGATTGGGATGCCATGAAGCTTTTCCTCGAAATGGCGACCATCGGTTGGAAGCCGGATGCGTTTGCTTGCACAAGCACTCTCACTTCATGCGGTTCGCTACAGGCTCTAGAAATGGGAAGGCAAGTGCATGCTTATACCATCAAGGCCAATCTTGAAAATGACAATTTTGTGAAAAACGGTTTGGTTGACATGTATGCAAAATGTGATTCTTTAACCGAGGCGAGAAAAGTCTTTGACCTTGTGGCTGGTTCTAATGTTGTCTCCTTTAATGCAATGATAGAGGGGTACTGTAAACAAGAGAAGCTGCATGAAGCATTATGTCTTTTCCATGAAATGAGGCTAAGTTCATCACCACCGAATCTCTTGACATTTGTAAGCCTTCTCGGGTTATGCGCTTCCTTATTTCACCTAAAGCTAAGCATCCAAATCCATGGAATCATCATCAAATGTGGGTTCTCTTTAGACATTTTTGCTGGAAGTTCTCTGATAGATGTCTATTCAAAATGCTCATTTTTTAGGGATGCCAAACTTGTTTTCGAGGAGACACATGAGAAGGATGTTGTAGTATGGAATGCAATGTTTTCTGGATATACACAAAACATGGAAAGCGAAGAGGCTCTCAAACTTTTCAAAGATTTATTACAGATGTCAAAAACAAGGCCAAATGAGTTCACTTTCGCCGCTGTAATCTCGGCGACGAGTAACCTAGCAAGTCTGCATCATGGCCGGCAGATTCATGACCAAGTCATAAAGACAGGTCTTGATAATGATCCTTTTGTCTCAAATGCTCTTGTGGATATGTATGCCAAGTGTGGAAACATTCAAGAGGCTCACCGAGCTTTTAGTTCAACAACTATGAGAGACATTGCTTGCTGGAATTCAATGATTTCTACATATGCACAACACGGAGAAGCGAAAGACGCTCTGCGGATGTTTGAATGCATGATTAAGGAGGGAACAGAACCAAATTATGTCACCTTTGTCGGTGTTCTCTCGGCATGTAGCCACGCAGGACTCGTTGACCACGGGTTTCGCCACTTTACATCAATGGCAGCTCAATATGGAATTGAACCAGGGATGGAACATTACGCTTGTATGGTTTCCCTCTTGGGCCGAGCCGGGAGAGTATACGAAGCTAAGGAATTCATTGAGACGATGCCGATAAAACCAGGAGCAGTAGTGTGGAGGAGTCTGCTCAGTGCATGCAGATTCACAGGTCATGTTGAACTAGGAATTTATGCTGCTGATATGGCTATTGCAAGTGATCCAACAGATAGTGGATCATATACAATGCTTTCTAACATATTTGCATCTAAAGGTATGTGGTTAGATCATAGATGTGAGGAGGGTGAGGGAAGAGATGGATATAAGCGGAGTGATGAAAGAACCAGGTTGTAGTTGGATTGAAGTAAATAATGAGGTCCATATGTTTATTGCCCGAGACACATCTCATCCTGGCACTTCACTTATAGCTTCAGTTTTAGACAACTTGATTCTGCAGATCAAAGGGCTTGGTATGAGGCTGATAGTGTCACGATTCTGGTTGATGATTAAGACCAATCATATTGTGATAAAAGTGATGATTCGACAATTTTAGTCTCACTTCAGAGATTGATCCTCGTTTTCAGGGGTAATATTATAGTTGGTCTTACAGAATTTTAGTTTCAATCAATGTAGTTATAAATAGTTGGTTTTGATGCCTGCAGTTTCATAAAGAATTAAGGACTTTGTTCAAGTTTAAATATGGGATTAAAACTAAAATTTATTAGAAGTGTAGAGGTTAGTTGTCAAACTCAACTAATTTTTTTAAACTATAGAAACCAAAACCAATTATACAAAACTACAGGCATCTGAACCATAATTCGATCAACTTATAAGAATTAAAAATGGTATTAACTTTTTTTTTTAATTTCAAGTCATTGCATGGCAATTTATTAAAGGGAAATTTACTATTTGGTCCCACATAAGGGACTTATTTATCAAATGGTCCCAAAGTTTAAAATATTTAAAAAATGGTCCCATTGACAACACG